>CANXYC010079547.1:0-10563 GCA_948193065.1 Aleurites moluccanus | reverse complement strand
GGGCACGAAGGGGGAGGGTTCTATAATTTTAGGAAAATATATTTCCATGCATAATAATGTCACATCCCAACTCCAGTGGTGTGACGGTCCTAGGACAAGGGTAGGCTTAAGGCCACCGTAAACCTATAGAACTCTCATTATCCTAGATCTCATTTATATCAAAATATATTTATCATACAATAATCATTTATGTGATCAATATAAGCATAAATCATATCTTTTGTTTCATATCATTTCATAAATTATCTCTTGTTCCTCACTTATCAAAAGATGCATCCCACATCACTAAGGAACAAGAGTAACCCGATAAATCATACATCAAAATATTATCATCCTCCAATGACTAACTACGGAGCTCTAGAGTAAACTCCAATACATTTTTTGTCATAATACTATTCAATGAATTTACATAATCATATTTCAAAATAATTACAATGAAGCTTCTTGGAAGAATGAGTCAAGAAACTTGATCTTCTCTACTAGCTCCCTCACGAGCTACTCTATCACCTAAAATCCACAGAAGAGGAGTGAGCCTTCAACTCAGTAAGATATGAACATGCAACATGAAAGAAATACATATACATATATATATATCCGAAAGAAACATCCATATCGAGAACATGGGTAAGAATCAGAATGTGGTTAGGCTTACAATGAAATATAAGTGCTCACAATCGAATAGCACTATCAAATATGAAGGTAGAACTACAGAATGAATCAGTAGCCATGCTACCTATCATAACAGAGTGCATCAGTAGTCCTTGCTACCTTATCGCAAACGCATGCTTGGCCAGGCATACGCCTAGAGCTCATGGTCCCCTCTAGGTGAAACACTGGTACATAACCCTACCAGCTAGGTTTCCAAAGAGCACAATGGACCAATGAATTTACTCTCATTGGGAAAAACGTTCTATCCATAGGGTCATATGGTTCCATCTCACAAAAACATATTGGTTACAAGACCATCAACATATCTCATAATTTAAATCAATTTTAACAAGTATTAAGCAAATAGGAATCATGTGATCTTGATCCAAAAAAAATTGACCAAGTCACTTACAATATATATATACATATATAATCCGAAAGAAATAGCAATTTCAAGAACATGGGTACAAATCAGAAAGTGGTTAGGCTTACAAGAAACATAGTGCTCACAATTGAATAGCACTATTAAATATCATGGTAGAACTACAGAGTGCATCAGTAGCTATGCTACCTATCACAACAGAGCGCATCAGTAGACCTTGCTACCTTATCGCAAATGCATGCTTGGCCAGGCATACGCCTAGAGCTCGTGGTCCCCTCTAGGTGGAACACTAGTACAATAACCCTACCAGTTAGGTTCCCAAAGTGCACGATGGACCAATGAATTTACTCTCATTGGGAAGAGCGTTCTATCCATAGGGTCATATGGTTTCATCTCACAAGAATATATTGGTCACAAGACCATCAACATATATCATAATTTCAATCAATTTTAACAAGTAATAAGCAAGTAAGAATCATGTGAACTTGATCCAAGAAAATTGACCAAGTCACTTATATATATATACACATGAAAATTTCATGAACAATTGGTAAATCTCAGTTTTAGAATATCATAAGATTTTCAAGTAATATTTCGGTAATATAATGTCAAGCATACAAGAATCATATGGTTTACATTTAGAATACTTGGTCATATTATTTCAAAGAAGCAATGACAAATGCAATGTTCATACTTACCTCAACACAGTTTCTCCTTAAATTTTCTTTAACAAATTGCTCAATTCCAAACTCCTCAATTTCCTTGATTTCTTTCTCCTAAGAAATTTCTCCAAATATACAAAATTAGAGTTTTCCTAAATCAATAATATTCAACATGATTTCTTAATAATTAACCATCTTAGAGTTTCTATTCTTAATTCCCAATCATCAATTAATTCATCTTTTAAAGAAAAATATGCATTTAATTCGAATTTACTGTTTATGTTACTATTCATGACAGTCCATTAATTTTGATTTCTCCAACATTAATTACAATGTATAACTTTAAAATGTTTGCAATAAATTCTATATGCCTTTAATTAATTATTCTAACTGCCAGATTTTAATTAATCCAAAAGAATATGAAATTTGAAGAAATTTACCTTATTTCTCCAACACTGATATTCCTGGAATAATCTGCTTGAATCTGACAATTGATGCCTTATAATATGCTAATCTAGAAATCTAATGCACTAATTTTGAATATTAATGCCTTAGAAAAAAAATGGAACTAATTTGAGAAGAATAGAAGAAGAACGAAGAAAGAAGAAAGGAAATCGTGAAGAAAACACTACTGGCTACTGGGTTAAATAGGCCACTGCCCAAAATCCCGCTCGCCAGCTCACCAACTTGCCTCGGCAATGCTACCTCGCATAAGCCAGCTCGCCATTCCCACTTCGCACTTTCCAGCTCGCATATGTCACCTCGCATATGATGTCTCACCAAGCTCTTCTCGCGAACTCTTCCTCGCATATGCCGCCTCGGCAATGCCTCTTAGCCTCTTCGCCAACTCGCTTTTCCTATATCCCTCTTTGCCAAACTCTGCTTATGAACTGCCACTTCGCACATTCCCTCTTCGCATAATACCTCTTCGCAAAATGCCTCTTCTCATAACCTCGCCTTTTCCTCTTTGCCTAACTCCACTTCTCATGGGCCACCTCGCATATGCTTCTTCGCCAATTGGCACCTCAGAAATTTTTCTTCGCTAATTTGCCACTTCGCATTGCTGGCTCGCAAATGCCACTTCGCATTTTGTCGGCTCGCCATAACCAGATTCTGCTGAGCTAAAACTCTTCCTCGGCAACTTATATTTAACCATCTTGCAAATGAGCTACAAACATTCAAACTTCCTAATTCTTTTTGCCACTTAAAATAAACATGCAGGAGCTCAACATATAAAAAATTCAAATCATAAAGGAAACTACACTGACCATGGTGACTCTCCAAAAATCACCCAGACTCACTGCCCCAAAATCCATTCGAACAAACTTGAGAAAATCTACTCTCCACTGAGTTATACTTATCCAAATTTCCTAAAATTTTACATCCAATATCACAATACACAAAGGAATATTTCTCATGTTTATACCTTTAGCTCAAACTATCTCAGTCATTCCCAGAAAATTCATACAGACACAGATTCCCTACAGACAGGTTGAACCAGATAAGTTCTGCTCAAAGAGGCTTAACCTCTCACACACACAGAATTTTACCAAGACATTTTACAGAATTAAAGATAAAACATAAATCCACAACTTTTATGTTTTATACTTTACCAAATTATTTCTTTAAGATCAAGCATTCAGCCTTATAAAAAAATCCTGCAAAAAGAATTTATGGATTTCTCAAACATTCTTATCTTCAATTAATTTAAATTCATCAAATACACAATAAATAAAATACAACAAAATAGCAAATATTACAAGAAATAATAACCATGTATATATAACAGATACTGGACTATGAAATGCATATCATTATCAATATAACATGTAAATAGCATATGGTGGACCAGACCCTATAACCAGGACCATAACCTTTCCTGACTAGGGTATCACTGGAATTTCATTGTGCACAATGCTGATGATATTTACCTACTACCCCATCAGTAAGGTAGCTATATCATACAAACATTAGAATATGTTAAAGATAGCAAATAAGATATCAAATAGGCAAGAGATTCAGCAATGCTCAATTTCTGTATCTTTAACTCATTTGAGCTGTTTAGGCAAGTAAACACATATAGGATCATTATCCTTAACAAAGGAACATTATAGTATAGGAAAAATGCTACAAAAGTTATTTAGGATACAAGTTCAAAATATGTCAAGAATACACACTTATACTGGTGATAAAGAAAGTCACCTATTTTAGCAAATTTGGTAACAATTGATTTCTTAAGGAAATTAAAAAAGGTCATTTCGTCGAGCACTTGGTGTATACCACTTTAGGAATAAATAAAAATAGTTTTGGGACATATTTATCAAAATCCAAAGTTCACAATTCAAGCCCCAATGGCAACAAACACAAAGGCATTATTAAACAGGGTTTATATACATCAATAAATAACACAATCGAAGCTTAAATTCAAAGAAAATTCAAAGGAAACTCAAATGAAACACTTTGGCCAAAAAGTTGCAGGAATTTAAATGGATTCAAATTAATCAAATAAAGGTTTAAACATGCATAATAATATACATATAACTCACCAAAACCGACGAATTGAAAGCTTACGCGATAAAACGCCTATTTGCCTATAACAGGCAAAAGTAGTGTTCTTCGGTTTCTTTCGATTCTACAATCAATTTTACCACATATTTAGCCTTAAATGGATGCTAACTAAAATATTTAAATATTAATTAGAATTATGAAATCCTATATAGAAAATCCATTTGAAACATAAACTTAGTTTTAGGTTTTCTTCAATTTTGATCCAATCTTGAAATCTATCATTTTAATCATGTTTATAATCACTTATGTAGCTTAAATGAATCAAAAGAATAAAGAAAACATTATCCTCACCTTAATTCAAGGTGTGTCCAAAATTTAGGTTGAATGGTTCTTCAATTTCTAGCTTGAATTTCTTGAAATCTTCAATGGAAACTAGCTTAATCGATAGTTTAACCGAGTTTTCTATCGATTTTGCTTGAAGTTTGGATGAAATTGGTGGAGTTTTGGAGAAAGAGGAGACTTGGCTATCTTTAATGGTGGAAGGAGGAGAGTTTTCTATTTTCTGAAGAATTAGATAGAATTTATATGAATTAACTTTCAATTAATTTGATTTCCCCCTGACACTTCTCGTATTCGCATTTTGAACCCGGAACTTATAACTATTTATCTTTTTGTCCCATTTCAATTCTGAAACAATATTTCTTATATTTTTCCAGCTTATGAGTCTAATGGTGATATTAAAAATTTAAAATTTCAAACCCGTTCGTTAATCAAAACATCGACATGCTTACCTATCCCCCAGGTCGATTTTTAGCGATTTATCAAATCGCGCAAGTATGATTTTCTAATGTCTAAACTAACTTTATTTATGCTTAAACAACATATATTCAAGGTTATATAAATGAAATTTGAGGGTGTTACAAGAGGTTGAATGATTAAGTTGAATTGAGGTACTAAGGATATTATAAGGTTCCATAAGACTTGAATGTCAATAATTTAAGGACTTAATTGAAAAGAATTAAAAAGAATTATGGTAGCAATTGTAATTAAGAAAAATTATGGACAAAATATGTAATTATCAAAAGTTATGGGACCCACAATAAAATATTATTTTTAGCATTAAAAATTCTGGAAAATACCTCCAAGAGTGGCTAGCCAAGTGTGTGGAAGGAAGAAAATTTGAATAAAATTTTTATGTTAATTTGATAGGAAAAGGACAATTGTATAAGACCTAGAATTTTCTACACAATCTTATTTCTTTGACTTTAGTGTATAAAAGAGAAGAGGTGGCTGCCATATTCAAGAGTTTTGGCTGAACCATTTGAGAGGAAACAACCAAAAATACTCCTCCATTTCTTTCAAAGAAACCAACCAAGCTAGATAAGAAATTGATGAGAGAAAGAAGAGTTAAGAAGGAAAGTTGACAGAAAGTAAGTCAAATTGTTTTGGGAAAGAAAAAGAGAAGGAAAAGAATCATCCAAGTGCAAGGTAATAATTCTAAACTTATCCTTTTTTACAGTATTTAAGAGTATTATTGTTTAGTTTAGTAGAGAATTGATTAAATTGAGCTAAGAAAAATGAAGATGAATTAGGGTTCTACAGGTTTCTGGTGACTTTAGGTTTACCTCTGTTCTAGAACCGTCGCGACTCAAAAGTGGGATGTGCAAAATTTCATCTGTGATAGAAATAGTTTGAAATTGACAATACAATAGAGCACCATTGCATATTTTTTATCTAAACAACCCTTTGGAAAATCTTTAATATTTTTCGTTGTAGATCTCCGTTTGACTTGATTTTTGTTGAATTGGGAAGATAATTTCTTTCTCTTTCCATCCATATATGGTTAATTATCTGAATCAATATTCACAAGGAGCAGCATTTTATTAAATTTGTTGATTCATTAAATATGTTAAACTTATGCCTTGGCAATGGTCATAATTTCTCGTGCCTTAAATAAATTGTTAGCATAATTAACATATTGATATGTTTTGTTATCATTAAAATTAACATCAAACCCAAGAGATCCAACAAATAGTAAAACATTGATTTTTCTTTAATTTTGTTATTAATTAATAATAAATGGCAAAACATCTAACATTATTAAATTTATATCTAAATCACTTAAATTTAATCTTTCACATACAAATTTAATTAAATGATTAATTTATTCCATTAATAATATATTAATCTATTAGTTTACATACAATTCACTTAAATTTGATATTTCATATATAAATTTAACTAATTAACTAATTTGTATATAATTAATAACATATTAATTTATATTCAAATCATTTAAATTTGATGTTTCATATATATATAAATTTAACTAATTGACTAATTTATATCCAATTAATGACATATTGATAAATTAATTTATATCCAAATCACTTAAATTTGATTTTTCATGTATAAATTTAACTAATTGAATAATTTATGTCCAATTAATAACATATTTATAAATTAATGTATATACAAATCACTTAAATTTAATATTTTACATACAAATTTAACTAATTGACTAATTTATATCTAATTAATAACATATTGATAAATTAATTTATATCCAAATCACATAAATTTGATATTTCATGTATAAATTTAACTAATTAAATAATTTATGTCCAATTAATAATATATTTATAAATTAATTTATATACAAATCATTTAAATTTGATATTACACGTACAAATTTAATTAAATGTCTAATTTTCATCCAATTGATAACATATTAATTAATTAATTTATATCTAAATTACTTAAATTTAAATTAATTAATATTCATATCACATAAATTTGATGTGATGGTACAAATTTAACTAATTGATTAATTTGTATCAAATTAATAACATATTAACCAATTAACTTACATAAAAATCACTTAAATTTGATATTTTTTGAAAATTAACTAAGTAATTAATTTGTACCTAAATAATAATATATTGATTAATTAATTTAGATGTTTCATATATAGATTTAGCTAATTGGCTAATTTCACTAATTTAACTATATATATTTGAATTTTTTTGTCAGAAATATACCTTTAGATTTTGGAGCCTTCTGAATATACAGTTTGAGAAATTTCCAAAATTTTAAAAATCATAATTCTCTTTTTGAGTCTCTAAATTTTGTTATGTATTTAGAATTTTAAATATATAAAAAATTTATTTTATTTAAATTTTATTAGAAAAATCAGTTATAAATAAAATTTTATATTTAATTGACTATGAAAATTCATTTAATTTAGTTATATATATATATATATGACATATTTTTTTAATTATTACAAGGAAAGAATTTGTAACTTAACATGCATTATGAGTGGGAGTGTTAGAATTTGTAACATGCATGCCAAATGAAATTTGTAATTAACGTGCATTAAAATTTGTAAGGTAATAATATATCACATGAAATAAGCTTAACGTGAAAAATATAATTGAATGCTTGTTTTCGGATGAGTGATTTAGAGGGTAAAATTATCATTTACATATATATGTATATTATTCAATGCCATATGTTAAAAAATTTGAAATTTGTTGATTAGATTATAATTAGAGAGGATCCACAACATTAAGTAAGACATATAACATTAATTATTTATAACAAATATCAATACAAATAAAATGTTATAAGAATAACTTTTAGTTATTTAAAGAATATGTAACTCTAAGGATAATTTTTAGTTACTTGAAAAAACATGTAGCTCTTTATTATTTTTAATGGCTTCAGGTCAATAATTCAAACAATTCCTCACACATTTATATATATTCTTAAATTATTTAATTTTTTGGCACACATCTAAATAATAGATAAAATTTTAAAAAAATAATAAATTATTATTTAATCTCTGATATTTGACTTAATTAATCAATTTATTTATTTTTTGTCAAATTAGTTAATTGATTTTTCAATTTTGATTTCATCAATAAATTAATTTTTTCATTCATTTTTACCATAAAAATCTGTAAAAAAAAAATATCTGTTAATTATATTTTGTTATTAAAATAAACAAAATAAGAATAAGAACAATAATAAAAATATTAAAAAAAAAGAGTTTTATATTGTCTTCTTTATATTTTTTTACAAAGTAATATGAATTTTTATTTATATAGTTTTTCTCCATCACCACAGATTACAATATATAAACCCAATATAAATTCACCATAAGTTACATCTTATAAATAATATAATAAAATTAAACATAATACACCAAATAAATACATCAAGTAATGGTGTAGTGAGATTGTGAACACCCATTTTTTACACCCCTCAGACTCGTACCAACCCGAACGACACTCACCGGAACCAAACTCACGCTCGGACAAGCTCAGAATAAAGTCAGACCAGAACTGCCACCCTCTAGGCATAGCATTGCCGCTAGAGGGGGGTGGCGGCGCGGCAACTATCATGCCCAAGGGCGGCATCATGGCTCTTTGCTACTGATGCCGCCCTCCTTCAACACCTGTGCCGCCATGTCCCCCTGGTGATGCCGCTGCCCTCTTCCGGTGGCACCGGCTCCTCTTTCCGGCGGCAGCTCCATTCCAAAGCTGTTTTTTCTGAATCCCACATTGAAAAATGATGGGATTTGACCCCTAATCTTCTATTATAAATAGAAAGCCTCCTCCCACCTTCCAAGACACAACAACACACAAAATCATCTAGTTTGAGTTTTCACTATTTGATTTCACTCTCTTCTCCCTCCAATACTTATTTTTCTTCTTTCTTTTGCTCTCTTTGAGTTTAAAGAATTACTATTCAAGGGCGTGTGGAGCCCATCTTCTTTAGCTTTCTTTAAGCTAAAGAAGGACACAATCCGAGGCGTGTGGAGTCTCAAAATCATTTTCTAAGTAAAGTTACTCTGTCGATTTGCTTTCTTAAGAGCTAAGAAGACATTTCGACCCATTTCCTCTACTTCAACCGATCCAAGGTGGAACTTCAATCCGAAAGGGAAATCCGACTGCTGCTTCCCTAAAGAGCAAGGATAAGATAGAAGATAATCCGACCGTTTTTCTGGACTTCAGCCAATCCAAGGTAGAACTCCGATCTGAAACTGCAATCCGACCGCCGCTACCCGTAAGAGCTAGGGCGAAGGTATAAACTCTCAACTCACTTTCTTTAATTTGATAAAGAATCAAAATAAAGAATCAAAACATGATAAATAGGGCATAAAATCAACCCTCCTTCACAAGAAGGAAGAACTTCATGGGTTTTGATTCTCATTCAACGGGATACGCAGGCAAGCTGTATAAAAGTTTAAAAAAAAAAAAGACAAAAAACCATCTCTTTTTCTTTGGTTATTTATTTTATTTGTTGAATAGTATTCTTTGGTGAATGTGTGATCAACCTAGAACCCATAAGGGCTAGAGTTGATATCCCCTATTTTGAGATTTTTGAGGTGTAATAATTTACTTTTATCGCTTTCTTTTGATTGCTTTACTTGATTACTTTACTTGATTACTTACATTTCAATTGTTCATTAATTTATTTACTTGCTCATGCATCTTATATGTCATTCTCTAATTGCTCATGAAAATCATTTTAAATCAAGGTTAAAATTAAAAGCCAAGTTCAACCGAAAACCTAGTCCCCGAATCCTCTTTGGTTTCAAAGACTAGTGTACTTTTTCTTCCTTTGGGATAAAATTGGAGTCAAAATGGGTTTTTACCATAAATTTTCAGAATAAAAATAACTTAAGGTGGCGACATCAAAATCAAAATAATTTTCAAATAAAAGGTGCTAAGGTTGTCTCCTCTGTGAGAAATTGTCCCAAATGAGCATTCTGATCCCATTTTTAAAGTGAACTCAGACGCGGTACTCGGGCGAGAACTCACAGAGATATATGAAGGAACATATAAAATAATATAGTAAGAAAGATAAAAGGATATCCATAATAATTTATATATTTATAACATTCCCCATTAGATATCCGTTTTTGTAAAGAATATGTCTCATTAAAATCTTACTAGTAAAAACCCAGTGGAAAAAAAAACTAGTGAAGGAAAAAGAGTATAATATTCTCATATTGGAAATAGTATATTGTCTCATTAAAAACAATACCAGAAAAACTCAATAGGATAAAATATTTGGTTAAAGGGAAAAGAGTACAGTATTAAACTTGTCACACCCCAACTCCAGTGGTGCGACGGTCCTAGGGCAAGGATAGGCTTAAGGCCATCATAAACCCGTAGAACTCCCATATCCTGATTCTCATACACATCTATATCAAATATAATATCATGCTATAACATATCATAATCCATTCAAGCATAATTAATTTCTTTACTATACTATTTCATAATAATATTCTCTTGTTCCCTACTGATCAAAAGATACATCTCACATCACTAAGGAACAAGATTTACC
>CANXYC010079532.1:0-39286 GCA_948193065.1 Aleurites moluccanus | reverse complement strand
ATATATATATATATATATATATATATATATATATATATATATATATATATATATATATATATATATAATAAAAATTATTTTAACTAATAATATAGCCTCTTACCTTAGCTGTTGCCTCCTTCTCTCTATCCCCTCTCCTTCTCCTTTTATCCTACCGCCTTTTATCCTGCTTTTTTTCTATCATATCCCAATTTTGAAATATGACAGTCCTAAAATATAGGAATAATATAAGACTACTGACACTCATAAAACCTTCTATAACCTGCAAACATCACCTGCTATAATATATCTATATCCATTTAATCAATTTATTTGTCATTATCTCTTATCATATTTGATCTTAGCACATCTCATTTACAATAAATATTAGTAACTAATAATGTTACAGACCATACTAATTATAGTCATTCCAATAGTTTGCATATTCATAGAGCATTTAAAATTTACACAAGAAAAATATAAGCAAGTACAATATTTACATTATAACAATATAGCAGGATCCACAGATGAAGAAATCATGAACTAGCTCTACTCCTGACCTGAAAAGATAAAACCACTAAAATAGTGAGTGTTTTCATACTCAGTGAGTCAATATATGCATTATTACATACAAGGCTAGGTAGATATCAATAAATATTTAATAAGTAACAAATGGTTCATAAGTAGCATATTAGAGGACTAAATCTAGTGAAATGACTTACGGACATCAAATATATTTGTATAAGCACTTAGGATAACAAATATCATGTATATATAACAGATATTGAGCCATAAACACGTATCATTTACTTTATAACATGTAAATAGCATAAAGTTGATCACACTCTATGGCCAAGACCATAACCCTTCCTAGCTAGGGTATCATTGTAATTACATTGTATACAATGCTGATGATATTTACCCAGTACCCTATCAGTAAGAAAGTTATGTCATATAAATACCATAATAGGCTAAAGATAGCAAAGAAAATAGCAAATAGGCAATAAAGTCAATATGGCTCAATTTCTGTATTTTCAACTCAATTGAGCTGTTAAGCAAATATACACATATAAGATCATTATTTTCAATAACAGGAACAATACAATATAGGAAAAATTCCACAAAAGTCCTTTAGGATACAAGTTCAAAATATATCAAGAATACACATTTATGCATTTGATAAAGGAAGTCACTCGTTTTAGCAAATTTGGTAACAATTGGTTACTTATGGAAAATTACAAAGAGTCATTTCATCGAGCACTTAGTGTGCATCACTTTAGGACCAAATAAATATAGTTTTTGGATACATTGATCAAAAATCAAAGTTCACAATTCAAGTCCCAATGACAACAAACACAAAGGCATTCTCAAACTGGGTTTATATGTATCAATAAATAATATTATCGAAGCTTGAATTCAAAGAAAATTCAAAGGAATGGCAATGGAAAAAAGTTGCAGGTTTCATACAGTAATCAAATTGATCAAATGAAGGTTCAAACATGCATAATAACATACATACAACTTAACAGAATCAACAATTTAGCCAATTATGTGATAAAACACCGATTTGACTATAACAGGCAAAAACAATATTCTTCGATTTCCTTCGATTATATAATCAATTTTACCACATATTTAGCTTTAAATATAGACTAACTAACATATTTAAATATTAATTAGAATTATGAAATCCTATACAAAAAATTCATTTTAAACATAAACTAGGTTTTAGGGTTTTTACCAATTCTGACCCAATCTTAAAATCTATCGATCTATTCATGCTTCTAATTATTTTTATAGCTTAAATGAATCAAAAGAATGAAAGGAACATCAAATATAACTAAATTCAAGGTGTAGCAAAAAATTAGGTTAGGAGCTTCTTCAATTTCTAGATTGAATTTCTTGAAATTTTCGATGGAAATTAGTTTAATCGAGTTTTCTATCGATTTTGCTTGAAGTTTTGAAGAAAATGGTGGAGTTTTGGAGGAAGAGGTTTCGACTGCAACAATGGAGGATGAGAGAAATTTTTCATTTTCTTAAGAATTAGAACATATTTATATTATTTAACTTTCAGCTAATTTGATTTTCCCCCAGCACTACTTATATTCACACTTCGAACTCAAAACTTTTAACTATTTACCTTTTTGTCTCATTTCAATTTTAAAATAATATTTCTTATATTTCTCTAGCTTATGAGTCTAATGGTGATATTAAAAATTTACAATTTCGAATCCATTCGTTAATATCGAAGTACTTATCTATCTATCGGGTCTGTTTTTAGCCATTTGTCAAATCGCATAAATATTATGTTCTAATATCTAAATTAACTTTATTTATACTTATATGAAGTATATTTAAGGTCATATGAATGAAATTTGAGGGTGTTACACTTTTTCCACTATCGTGTTTGCTTGATGCCTATTACCTAAAGATAGTGCAATATTTATTTTTGTCTTTGGTTATTTGTTACTATTTTGAATAAGACTTTGATCCTAGATATAGTTTTGTTTATTTATATTTATGTTTATTTTGTTTGTGTATCTTCCATTTGTGGAAGTTGGAATTATCCTTCTTTATGGAGATTTATTTATTTCTTCAATAAGGAGAAAAGATTTCGTTTAGTTTTCAACGATCGGACTCATTAAATTATTTGATGTCAATTTCAAGTGAAGCATGTTTTCCGCCAATATATCAATTATAGCTGCTAGGCTAAATATTATTGCTCTAGTAACTTGGTCAATGAAGTTTAAGGGTAAAGCTCATTTTATATTCATTTTGATTGTAATTTTTTCAATCACTTTTATCCAGATGTATTATTCTTCTTCATAAATGAAATACTCTTTTTTTTTTATCAAAAAAGTAAATAAAAAAAATAAAAAATTGCAAATTACCAAGAAAGTGAAGACCGTAAGTTGCGGCGGTGATAGTTGAAACAATCAACCGTAAGAATTGGACTCATGAAGGGCGAAGCATCGGTGAGAATCGCTACTCAATGAAATTAGTCACAACAAGAAAACTTGAACCTTGAAATTCATTCAGCAGTTACAACATTATTGCCGATGATGTGACACATCTCTAGCGCAACAACACAATTGAGAAAAAGATACCAAATACATGGTCAGATCAAATAGAGGTGAAATTTCAATTAAGATAACATAGATTGCATAAAAAACACTAATCATATCATTGGCCAAAACAAACTACCACTAAAATTAACAAATTAAAGAATAAACGCATCCTAAAAAAAAAAAAAGACAGTACTAACTAAAAATCATTGCCATCCAATACCAAAAATATAAAAACTGAGTAAGATAATCAAATAGGAAATTTTTATCACCTACCTATTTTAATTTTTTATTATTTATGATCTCCCAAGTTAGGTTTCCTCTAAATCTCTGCTCTGATTTTGCTTAACAAAGAGGAAAATGAAATTGCCATTCCCTCAATTGTGTCTAAACACAACAACTTTTGTAAATCTAGAAGATTGAAAGAGTTAAAATGTAACACTCCAAATTTTTCAATAATTATAAATAGGATCCCATAATTAATGTAGCTGACTTTATAGTCCTTAATTAAGTATTTAGATGCAAATTAACAATTTAATATTCAAAATGGACAGTTATAGGTAAAATAATAGTTTAGTACCTAAAATTCAAATTTTATACTTAAAATACCTAATTTAACACAGAAATTCACCATCTTATGGAATTTAAAATTTTCAAGAAATATAAATTATGGAAGATGGTAGTATTAAAAATAAGATTTGGGGTCAAAATATAAATATTAAAAGTTTTGGAGTTAATTTGTAAATGATAAAAGTTTGAGGGCTAAATCATAAATATCAAAATTACCTAAAATATCTAATAAATCTAGAAAATTCTAAAAATAACTTAAAAAATTCCTTCTTCTTCTTCTTTTGGCCGAATCTATCACCCAAGCTTTCTCCTTCATTTTCTCACTTCTCATCCAAAATTTTCCCATGTAACTTATATCAATTTTAAAGCCTGAATACTTAGTACCCATCAAAGTTTCTACCAAAAACATTAAGGAAATTCAAATTCATCAAAGGGAGCTAAGTTGGGAAATTGAAGTTACTTGAGGTAAATGATCTAAACTTGCTTTCTTTTCAATAATTATGATTAGTATGACAGTTATAAATGATTAATTAAGAAATTAGAAGCATATATATAACTATAGGAAACTTTAGGCTTATATTAGGGATTATGTGAAAATTCAAAATTCAAAATAGATGAGTTTAATTTCAAATGAATGTAGAACATGTCTATTTACATCTAAATGAGTTTAAAACATGTGAAATTTGCATTGTAGAAGCAAGAAAAAAAAAATAAAACATAGTGGAAGTGATGATGAAAAACAAATGTGCCTAAAGTGAATTTTGATGTTTTAAGGTATTTTTTTTTTTTATCAAACTAAGCCTTGAGGTGAATTATAAATATGTTGTTATGCATGAAATTTGCTATATTTGAAATTTTGAAAAATTTTCCCCCATTTTCCTTGAATGTCCAAACCACCTTGACCCATTTTCTTTGGTTTTGTTGCTTCATTTTTGCATATATATATAACTTATTTCTCTTAATTATTGTTTGAATTTGTACACCAAATATTTCAATTGGAATGTGTTCTTGTGAATTGTGAAATTGGCCTATCTATTCATACTTCAGAATGTTACCAAATTGTTGTTAAAACTAAGAACACCAAGTTGTAAGGTCTCGCCCGAGTACCTCGTCCGGTTCGCTTGGAATCGGAATACTTATTATGGGTGATTTCTCATGACTGTGATGACATCGCGCCTTTATTATAAATTGATTTTTTATTTTGAAAAATGAACCGAGGAGCCGCCACCTTAAGTTATTTTTGTTTGAAAAATTTAAGGGAAAAAACTATTTTTGACTCCAATCTTTATCCCAAAGGAAAAATGCACTAGACCTTTGAAATCAAAGAGGATTCGGGGGCTAGGTTTTCAGCTAATACTTGGCTCTTATGCTTAACTTTGATTTAAATGATTTTTATGAGCAATTTAAGAATGACATTTATACATGAATGAGTAAGTAAAGCAAAGTAAAGCAATAAAAGAATTAGAGCAATTAAATAAATTATAAAGCAATAAGTAGATTAATTATTGCAATTAAAACCCCAAAATAGAGGATATCAACTCTAGCCCTTATAGGTTCTAGGTTGATCACACATTCCTCAAATAAGTTAAAGCAGAAAAGGGAAAATAGTTTTTTATAGCTTTTGGATTTGATGCTTTTGAAATAAGCAGGCCTACGTATCCCTTTGAATATAAATTTCCGCGTAGTTCGCCCTTCTTGTGATGGGATTGGTATGTTTTTAAACCCAATTTATCATGTTTTGTTTGTTTGGTGCTTTACCGAATTGAAAAGAACAAATTTGAGGATTATACCTTTGGTTTTGGTCTTGGAGGAGACGGCGGTCTGAGGGCCTTTCCGGATCAGAGTTCCACCTTGAGAAGTGATAGAGACGGTCGGATCGCCTCCTTGGAGCAGGATTTCTCTTGGTAGAGGGATGAATTAATTAATTATTAAACGTTTAGAGGAACCACATGCCTCAATTTTATCCGTCTTTCGCTTAAAGAGAACTAAAGAAAATAAGAAAACAGGTATATGAGGGAGAAAATAGTGAAATCAAATAGTGAAAACTCAAACTATGTGATTTCGGTGTGATATGGAAGGTAGAGGAAGCTCTCTATTTATAATAGAGGCTTGGGGGTTCTCGTTTCATCATTTCCAGATGTGGAATTTGGTGAAAAAAGTGCAAAGTATGGAGCTACCACACGGCAGAAGGGGGAGTACCATCGAAAGGGGGTGGTGGCGCCGCCAAAGAGGGAAGGTGGCACCAAATGCAAAGGAGAGCGGAAGCTTAAGGGAATGGCAATGTTGCCACCCACAAGGCAGGATGGCACCACCTCTTGCCTAGGGCGGCGTCGCCCCCTAAGGGTGGTTGCAATGCCACCTCTTAAAGGTGGCAGCCCGGGCCTAAAACATGTCTGGCATTTTCTGAGTTTGTCCGTGAATGAGCCAGGCTCTAGTTAGTGTCGTTCAGCTTGGCACAAGTCCAAAGAGTGTAAAAAATAGTGTTCACAGCTGTCCTAATTACGGTTGTCCATTTTGGATGGAAAACATGATGTTAGTGAACTGGGTTGTTTCTGTCTGTTTGAAACAAAATAAAAGCTAAAAAGCATACCTTGGGGTACTTGGAGACGTGTGAGTTTGATTTGGCCAGCTTCAGACCACTTCCAATTTTTCTGACATTTTTCTGTTTATGGTGTTTTTTTGGCTGATGCTCTATCAACTGAAACTCTAGTAAAGCCTTTACTAGAGCCCACTGATTTTGTATTTTTTCTGAGCAACATGTACTGAGAGATGTCTGATCTCTCTCGGGGAGCTTTCTCTTCTTATGGAGGGACTTACTTTATCTAGGAGGCACTCTCTGCACCTTGTCTTTCTACTTGACTTGACTTTTTTTTGCCTTGCTGCTTGCCTTGTTTTTCTGTTTTTCTTGACTTTATGCTTACCTTGACTTTTTGGTTGCCTTGACTTTCTATTTGCCTTGACCTTTTGCTTTTGCTGTTATTTAGACTATGATGTATGAATGATATTATGTATGTATGAGCTATGTATGCATGACTTTCTATTATGTTTCCCCATGTAATGAATGCAAACTTATGCAAATTATGCAATGCTATGGAGTGCTATTCAATTTTATACCCTAAAAATGCAATTGAATGAAATTAAATGCATCGGAATGCCCTAAAATGCCCCTGAGACCCCAATTTTTTGAATTTCTCATGGATTTCTGTACGAAATAGCTTGCTGCCACCAACCAGAGATGGTGGTGCCACCCTAGCAAGTTAGAATTCAGAAAGTCACTCTGACTCTTTGTTATCATATTCTGCACTTCTTTCTTTTATTTCAACTTTATTTCTTCTCTTATGGAGCCCTATTATAGTCATCATATGTTTTTATGGACTAAGAACCTAGACAAGGTCGAGAGGATCAATTTAGGCAAGTAAGGAATTAATTCTGTCTTGACTCTGAGAGGAGTGAAAGTGGACTGGGATTTCCTTAAGGCCTGTCTTAGGTTTTAGGATCTTGTGGACCATGTGTTTCAGTTTGGAGCTAGTATAGAGAAAATGTGCCCCACTTTTGAGGAATTTAGTGCTATTCTTGGAAGCAATCCAGATGCTGCATTGGCCATTCCTAAATACTGAGTAGGGTATTTTCATTCTTTCAGGAGACTTCTAGGACTGAGTCATGCGCTTGCTGACTTTATGGTAATGGAGGATCAAATCAACCTGACTGCAATCATGGTAGAGTTTCAGTACCAAGAAGATCATGGTGATAAAGTTAGGCAGAAGCTTAGGATGACTACCTTGATATTGTGCTTGACTGCTGGATACTTATTCTTCAGTTCACCTGGCTGGAGATATATCCGGATAGTGAAGATGGTGGCTTAGATTGAGCGAAGTTCTACCATCACTAGTCTGATTTTAGCAGAGACCTTACAGAACTTGGATAGCAACTATAGAGTCGAGAAACCTTGGTCTGTTAGTCCAGCCATACTTCAGGTAAGAGCACTTTATTCTTCCCTTTTTCTTTCATCACTATTTAGGCTTCTTTCCTAACTCTTATTCCCCTTCAGGTTTGGCTTAAAGGCCATCTTCGAGTGGTGGGCCCTCCAGACAGGATGCCTTATTATGCTTCTCAGTACCACATGTGGAGGACCTTAATTCGTTTCAACTTAGAAAAGGAATGGACTGTTTGGATTTTGGAGCTGGACCCAGAGAGTTTGATCTAGCCTTGTACATGGTATGAGATAAGATCATTCATCACCATGAGCTATGGATACAAGATGATCTACTTAATAGGCATGTCCATGACCACTTTTTATCAAGGGACATAATTCTAAGGCAGATGGGACAACCTTAAGGTGCACCTCCTGATGGGATTGTATTTCCTACTTCTTTGATTACTGTTCCAGTTTCTCGGGCCATAATGAATGACTGGAGGCGATCCATGCGCTTCGTTCAACCAGGAGGTTTGACAAATAAGTTGGTAGACTATGATGCTTGGTTTATCATGGCAGTATGGCCTATTGAGAAGGTGAGGAGAGTTGTCTTGATAACGGAGCTGGAGGCAGATATGACCATTGAGGCTGAGACAGAAGAGGTAGCTGCTACAACAGAGGATGGAGATGGAGCAGAGACAGTAACAGAACCAGAGGTGATTGCTGCTGATGATGGGGATCTCAATGACACAAAGGATGTTCATCCAAGGAGGATGTAAACCTAGACTTTTTTGGATTCCTTCTTTTAGATTCTGTTTAGACTTTGTTTCTCTTTTTATTATTATTTTTTTTTGCTGAGACTTTGTTTTTGATTCTTGGAAGTCTGGATTTTTTTTACATTGATTCATTGAATAAAGAATCAAGACAAAATTTAAATTTTTGAATTTGACTCTGACAAACGAGATAAGATAAAACATGACTTTAATTTTTTTTTTAAAACGAATCAAGACTAGACTAAAAGAATCTAATTAGAAACAAAGGCATCATTTTCTTTTTTCTTTTTTTTTTTCTTTTTTTAAAGCTCTTATTTTTACCTGAGATGCCCTTTTAGGTTTTTCAACTCGACGAGCTAACAAAGAAAATAGGATAGAATAATGCAATCAGTTGACACAAAATGATATTTTTATTATAATTTGGACCGCATCAAAAAAAGACTACCTACTTATAATTTTAACTATTTCTTGAATAAAAATATCAAAAAATTTACCCTTTGAAACAGTTAAATTTTTTTGTTATTTTTCTTGTCCTCCACTCCTTTTTCGTTAGAAAATTTGTACTTACATTACGAGTTATATATATTCCTAAAATTCAAATATCAAATTCAAAAGGGATCAAAATGATCACTTGTAATAGTAATCAGTAAATATGTACGTAGAAGAAAAGCTATCAGGAAGCCTTGCTAGTCAAAAATTTAAGCAATATAATATTATTTTATATGGGTATGCAAAATGAATCTTATTTTTGCTTAATGTGTATTCTTTTATCTACCAAGATAAAGTTCTTTTTGGAGAAATGTTCTATACTCGTACAACAAAACAAAATTTCTACATTTTTTATTGTTAAATTTCCACTTTAATTATTATTTTCTTTTATAATCAAGTAGTATCTAAATTCATTAAATTGAATTAATATATACTCGAATCGAAAGAAATTTATAAAAAGATAATACTCTCTTATAAGGTTTTAACTTGAAACCTTGTTTAAGTCCACTTTAATTATTATTAGTGCAAAATGTGTCTATTTATCTAATACAGTTGATGGGAAAGTGAAATTAGCATTGGATAAAGTTTAATCAGTAACAATAACTAAAAGGTTTAAAGATGAATGAATGTTCCTTTATTGTCACACACATATATATAACGGTAAATATATATATATATATATATATATATATATATATATATATATAATCCAATGCAGGCAAGTGGAGGCAGGCAAAGACATTGGCACAAAGATTGAGAAAAGAGGAAAATTACAAGCTGAAGCAAAGAGACATTCCTTCAACCCTACCCAAAAAAAAGGTATTAGCAAAGTAAAAAAGCAGCCCATCCCCACCACCACCACCTCAGCTGCAATCATGACACCGAGAGTGGGAGTGAGTGGACTCTACATTTATTAATAATTAATAAGAATATGTTTCACTTTTAAATTAAAACTATGTTTAAGGAAAAATAATATTTAATTTTCTCTAAACTATAATTTATAAAAAAACTATTAAAATTATTTAAAAAATAATAATAATAATTTTTAAAAGCATATTAAAATTCAATTTCAAACAAACACTAAACAGCAATATAAATATACCCATAATCTTATTAATCATATATATGAACAAATTAAAAAAGAAAATTTCTAAATTATATAATAATTAAATGAATGAAGGTATTAATTAATTAAAGATAGATGATGAAAGGAGAAAAAGGTGAGAAAATAGAATCTAGTACTATCTCTTGAGAGAAGTGATGGGTTTTGGCCTGGCAAAGAGAATCCATGTTGGGACCTTGAAAAGGTGAGCCAGCAAAAGAAAGAAAGTGTTGTTTGTGTCAGGTTTGATAGGGCATGCGTTTGCTATTAGCTGCTGCCTTTGCCTTATTCAAGAGCTCTTTAGCAACAAGTAGCTGTTGCTGTTTCAGACATTAAGGAATTTGAGGTGTGTTGGCTTCTTTCCCTTTGGCGTTTTCTCACATTCCCTTCTTCTCAATCCAATCCATCTCTCTACAATACAATTAATTTTATTTTTTAATTTAATATTATATTACTTCATTCATTTACCCATTTAATTTATTTATCAAATTTTGATTTTTCATATTCTAATGTAGCTGCTCTTCAAATTTTGTAATTTTTGTCTTAATATTAATTTTATGAATTAATTTTGATATATAGTTTTTGTTAATAAACGCTTTTATTAATGCAGATAAAATTAAATAAATTTATATAAAAATAAATTAAATAAATTAAAAAATAAAAATCTTAAATATTTAATATATAATTATAATCACTACCATTTAAAATGATAAATTAAAATTTTTATTTTTTATTAAATATAAAATTGTGTTTTTCTCTTATTTAATTTATTTTTAAATAAATTTATATGCATTAAAGAAAACCCTTTCTCTGTTATGTTATTATAATAGTCTTGTGGTGCCAAATTCATGTTTTTTATGGAGAGAATCAAAGAATTAACTTAGCAATGAGAGCCCAATAGGCCCTTAAAAGGCATAAATATAATATTATATATATGTGAGATACGAAAAGAGCTTTTATTGATTCGATCCTCAATCCAATGATTTAAACAAATGAAAGTGAATTCTTCACTGGATAAAGTATACATAAAAGGTGGATAAAACTTTTGACTATAATAGTGCTTCTTGTCTACACTTACATTTTTCACTTTCTTTCTTAATATTTCTGTTTCTAAAAATATTTTAATATGTATATATAATACCATTTATATATTATCTATTGATAATTTTGAAATGTTACTATAAAAAAATATGAATTAATTGAACAAATAATAAAAAAATATTATATATATTTGTATATATAAATTTTAATTAAAACCTATAAAATCACAATAATATGATGAAAATTGATGAAATTACTTTATATGAATTTATTTTTTTAAAATTATTTAATAAGTTTTTTAATAAAATTTAAATTCATTTAATTTTAATTACTTAAATAAAAATTTTAGTTTAAATCTAAATCCATGATTTAAATCATTGTTATCCAAATCGACTGTAAAAGTAAAAAAAAAAAATTTGAATGTGATTATTTTGATTTGACTCTAAATATATTTAATATAAAATATAATAAAATATATATGATTTTTAAAATTTTTAATTTTTTACAGTAAAAATAAAAAAATTAATTCAATCTAATTTAAATTTATAAAATTTGCATGAATTGGACTCCGTATGTCCACAACTCAAATTGACTCTATTATAACTCGTTAAAAACCAACATAAAAATTGATTTCAAACCACATTAGTCGAATTCCAACACACCTAATCTGTTCCTCTTGTTAGTTTTTCTTTATATATAATATTTATTTTTCAGTATGATGCGTTGCTCTCTTTTTGTTGCTTTAGTAACTCATTCCGATGAGTAATTTATTTTTATAAAAATAATAATACAATTATTTTAAATATAAAATATTATAAACATTATTCAACTTTATTAAACAAAAATACAACAAAGATATTTTTGTCCTCAAAGTCAGAAATATATTCTGGCCCTATTTATTTGCCATTTTGTAGTCATGCTTTGTACCCTCATATTCTTATTCCTCCAATTGGGATTGAAAATGCATGTTGATTTGCCTTTGTAGAATCTTTGGTCAATATATAGAAATATGTTCTGTTTGTTGCACTTTGGTTTTATTCTTTGAATTTTTCTATTTTTATCACAATATGAGAAAGAGACAAGAGAGAGCATGCATAGTATGTATTTTCATGAAATAACTTTCTCTCACCAGTCACACTTGGTTTAGATAATATGCAATGCAAGTACCATATATCTTTCTTTTGTTATCTAATTCTAAAATTAGAATAATGGAAAAATGGGAGTAAATTCATTTGCTAGGTAAACTAGTCTTTGAAACTGTGTCTATAAATTCATTTTCTTTGTCTATTATTAGGAGATGAAATTTGATTTTTCTTTTCATTTTATAAATCATATTGATAAATTTTTTAGCAAAAGATAAAGGAGAACACACAAAACATGTAAAAGATAAGCATGGAAATTATTATTATTATTATTAGAGTAAATTATAATTTAGTCTTTAAATTTTAATGCGAAATACAGTTATGTCCTCGTATTTTGAGAAATATATTATAATGTCTCTTTATTTTTGCTCTGTCATCAAGTACGTTCTTCAGTCCAATTTTTTAAATTTTCTCCGTTAAAAATAAGTGAAATTATAAAAAAGGACACCGTTATGAAAAAACATGTTTAAGTGGCTCTAAAATAGTTTGCTGGTGGTTGGTTTATGATGTTTAGACTTCTGAAACTAAAAAAAAAACTCAACTTCCTCTCATCTTCACTTTATAAATGAACCTGTTGCCATTCAAAATTTGTTTCCCAGCGCACCGTTGAAGTATATTGCGAAATTCTTGAAATATCAGGATATTACTGGCAAGTATACACAAATCGTTTTAGTACAATGTATAGTAGATAGATGGAATTGGGGGAAATATTGGTAGTAGTTAGGTGATTATCATATGTTATTATGTAGTTTTGATATTGCAAATAATTAGGGTGTTTAGTTGGGGGTATTAGAATTTTAGCGAGTGTTTAACCGAATCTCAAACTCGTTAAATATCATTTTTAAACAATTTTCATTCATTTATGTAAATGTGATATACATTTGTTGTTATTTATCCAGATTTAGGTTGTGTTATTTGTGAACAACACGTGTTTGTAAAATTGTCTTTGTGAGTTATATTTTCAAGTTTCAAATTTCTGGTGTAATTAATGCTACGTCCTGATTTTAAAACGCGACGATTTTAGGATGTGGGAGATGTTAGAGACGACCAACATCCATAGAACCCAATATCACATATATACAATCACATACTATTCAATCATATTATATTCATATCATTCTCTTTACTCATATAATCATTATCCATTCTCATATACTGTAATTCATTCTGTAATTTAACTGTAAATATCATCATCATAAACCACATTTACATTTATACTCCATATTATGCCATACATTCATAAATACAGTCTATTTATGCCATTTATATAAATACCCATGGAGTAACTATATACATATAAAAGTACTGTGTTAAATTAACTACACTATCAATACAAGACTACATAATTACTCTAAGAAACAAAAGTAAGAAATCTGCCTCTACTCTGCACTTGGAAAGGGAAAGCAAATAAAAGGAATGAGTATTGAATACTCAGTGAATTTAATATACATCGACCATAAGAAATGGTTATGATATCAATAAACAATAAGCAGATAATTAACAAATATTAATCTGCTCATCAATATCTGAATAAAAAATCAGAATACAATAAAAGGCTGTATGAATCATTGAACAAGTCAATGGAACTCATGTCACGTAGATAAGACAGATGATGAGCCATGAAACTCGTATATTATATATCAATTATATATCAATAAACATAAGACTGATCAGGTCTTATGGCTAGGACAGTTAACTCTTCCCAACTAGGGTATCTAGTATATAATGTGCACATTGCCGATAGTATGTACCCACCACCCCATCGAAAAGGCAGCTCTATCAAATATCATTAGAATCAATATAGGCTTTGAACAAGTCAACCAATATCAATAAATAATAATGATCTTACCAAGTAATAGTAGCTCATGAATTTAATCAAACGAGACTGCAATTAAGCAATGAATAAGCAATGGAAGAAGCAATAAACAATGGTATTACGAATAGCAATTAACATTAGAATGAATCAAAAGTTGGACAATCAAAGTCAAGAAGTTGGCTCAATTGGCATATTAATGTCGCTGGCGACGATGACATTCAAATGATAGATCTACGGATGAAATCAAACGGTAGGCCTACGGATTTTGAACTAGGCAATTCATCGAATATTTGATGTGCAACAATCATTAGACATTTTGGCAAGGTTTTGGTGCAATATTGAAATTGCCCCAATATCAATCAACAAGTACACAATATAGGCTATACAATAAGCATTTGGTCTCCATCAATAAATAATACACAAATGATCAAAATGGCATGGAAAACCAAAAGAAAACAAGATAAAAATTCAAGGCAAAATAGGCTAGCATGGTTCGGCCAAAGTGGCCATTTTGGAGCAAGGTTCCAATCAATATTTCAATGCAATACACATGATATTTGATGTATATTAAACTTAACTAATATTTCAAATCACCTTGATAGCTTGTTTTATCACCAAACTCTTCAAAGTAGGCAAAAATGACAATTATCCATAAATTTGTGTTCTACATCAAACCATTCACAAATAATCCATCTATTAGCCATCAATTAACATAATCTAACCTTATTTAACATTAACTAGCACTAATTCTAAGTTTCATATCTTACAATTTTGAACTAGGGTTTGGAAATTAAGGAAAATCTATCAAATGCATCAATTTATGCCAATAACCATAAAACCCATTCTAATCAACATCTAATACATCTAAATCAACCATTAAATAAAAAAAAAAAAAATCAATTATTTACCTTTGATTGATGTTCCACCCGGATTCTACAAATTAATGGATCTTGAAATTCTTTGATTTTCCAAGTAAATCAAGTTTGGAAATCAAGGAATCAAAGGTTGGATCAAAGTTTTTCTTGGTTTTTCTTTTAATTTTGCAAGAAAATTTGAAGAAGAAATTGGATGAGAATTTCGGCCAAGACAAAGAACAAAGGAAGAAGATGGCCAAAAATATCTCTAAGTCATGCTTATATATTGGCAAAATTGGCAAATTACATTTGGGTGCTTAAACTTTTTAATAATTGGACTTTGACCTTATTTTATTTTGTAATTTATTCTGACAATTCTGTTGAGAATTGGATTTCAAAGTAGGAATTAAAATGGCTTTTTTTATCTATAGTTTATTATAAAAATACTTTCAGAGCCATTCTGGAACACATACAGTATTTTTCCTAAATTACCCTTAAAGTTCAACTTATTTACGATTTTGCCATTACTCTTATTTTCAGTGTTCCTAAATATTTTTTAACTTTTCCTTTTTACTAAAATTTCACTTATATTTATATGATTATTTACCCCTTGGTCTGAATAAGAAATTCTTTAGTCAACTGGACTGCTATTTTTTTTGCAATATAATTAATACCGACATTTTCAAGAACAATATCGCAAATGCATTCTAACTGTGTTTTAAAAAATTTCCTTCATTATGTCGGTGTTTTCAGTCCAATAACTAGATATATTATTGTTCAATTATGGTATCATTTTCTAGGGTATTACATTTTACCCCCATTTAAATAAATTTGTCATCAAATTCAAAATAAACACGTACCTCAATGTTGGAACAAGATGAATATTTATCCTTTATGTCTTGCTCGCTCTTTCAAGTACACTCTTCCATAGTCTGATTCCTCCACAATACTTTTACCATTGGGATCTCTTTATTCCGTAATTGTTGGACTTGTCGATCTACAATTTCTATTAACACTTTCTCATATGACAATTCTTCATTAACATCAGTATCATGTACTTCCAATACATGTGATAGGTCTGGCACATACTTCCGTAGCATCGAGATATGGAATACTAGGTGAACATAACTCAAATTAGGAGGAAGAGCCAATCTATAAGCTATATTGTCAATCTTTCAAGAATCTCAAATGGTCTCACATATCTCGGTGACAGTGTTCCTTTCTTTCCAAATCGTATCACACCTTTCATAGGTAAGATTTTAAGAAAAACGTGGTCACCAATAGCAAAATAAACATCCTTTTTCTTCGGATCAACATAGGTCTTTTGTCTACTAAAAGTGGTCTTCATTTGTTCTTTGATGATTGGCACCTTTTCCATTGTCTCTTTTATCAACTCTAGGCCTTCTAACTATTTCTCACCCGGTTCCACCCAACATATCGGAGACCGGCATTTTCTACCATAAAGTACCTCACATGGGGCCATTTCGATGGAAGAATGGTAACTGTTATTGTAAGAGAATTCAACCAGTGGCAAATACTGATCCCAATTACCCTTGAAGTCTAGAACACATAACCTTAACATATTCTCTAATGTCTGGATAGTCCGCTCTGACTGTCCATCTGTCTGTGGATGGAATGTTGTACTAAATCGTAGCTGTGTATCCATAGCTTCTTGGAACTTCTGCTAAAATCGAGAAGTAAATTGTGTCCCTCTATCCGACATTATCATTAAAGGCAATCCATTAAGCCTTACAATCTTATCAACATATATCTGTGCATACTGAGCTACAACATAACTGGTCTTAACCTCGAGAAAATGGACATATTTCATCAATCTATCAATAATAATCCATATGGAATCATATCCTCGAGAAGTCCTCGGTAGACCAACCACAAAATCCATAGTGATCTATTCCCATTTCCACTCGGGTAATTGTATCTCCTGTAGCAAACTCGATGGCTTCTGGTATTCAAACTTAACCTGTTGACAGGCTAAGCATATGGACAAAAACATAGCCACATCCTTCTTCATATTAGTCCACCAATAAACATCCTTTAAATCATGATACATCTTGGTAATTCTAGGATGTACACTGTATGAAGAATAATGGGCCTCTCTTAAAATCTGTTCCCGGAGTCCATTAACATCAGGCACATATAGCCGTTTACCACATTTCAAGACATCCTTCTCAATTGTGAACTCTGGTGCTTTACCATTTTGAATATCTTCCTTTGACTTCATAAGATATGGATCTCGATCCTGTGCCACCTTAATGTCATCAATCAATAGTGGCTTAATCCAAAATTGGGCTATCAGAGCCTGGTTACGATCCTGGGATCCCAATCGAACTCCATACCCATGTCAACTAGCTCCTTCATCTTACGGATCAATGGTCTTCTGAAAATCGAGATGTGAGCTAGGCTACCCATAGACTTCTAGCTTAATGCATCTACTACTACATTAGCCTTACTCGGATGGTAAAGGATTTCACAGTCATAATCCTTAAGTAGTTCAACCCATCTTCGTTGTCAGAG
Source organism: Aleurites moluccanus (assembly GCA_948193065.1). Taxonomy (NCBI): domain Eukaryota; kingdom Viridiplantae; phylum Streptophyta; class Magnoliopsida; order Malpighiales; family Euphorbiaceae; genus Aleurites; species Aleurites moluccanus. The sequence continues at coordinate 22,007 of CANXYC010079532.1, read as the reverse complement.
AATCAGATCTTTCCATTGAAATATATATTGCAGACTCTTATGATCTGTATAAATTTCACACTTAGCACTATGCGGATAGTGTCTCCAAATCTTAAGTGCGAACTCCACAGCTGCCATCTCCAAATCATGTGTTGGATAGTTCATCTCATGCTTCTTTAACTGCTGAGAAGCATATGTATCACTCTTCTATTTTGCATTAGAACACATCCCAATCCAACTATGGAAGCATCACAATAAATTGTGAAATTATCATCTTCTGATGAAAAAGCTAACTCTGGAGCACTCGTGAGATAAAACTTTAAAGTCTGAAAACAATTCTCACATTCATCTGTCCATTGATACTTCTCTTGTTTCCTGGTTAACTTGGTCAACGGAGCAGCAATCTTAGAAAAATCTTTCACAAATCTCTTATAGTAACCTGCCATTCCAAAGAAACTATGAATCTTAGAAACATTAGTAGGCCGAGGCCAATTAGCTACTGCTTCCACCTTCTGAGGATCAACCTTGATACCATCTTTACATACCACATGACTAAGGAAACACACTTCAGGTAGCCAAAACTAGCATTTAAACATCTTGACATACAATTGATGCTCTCGAAGTGTCTGCAACATAGTCCTCAAGTGCTCTACATGCTCCTCTTCACTCTTAGAATAGATAAGAATGTCATTTATAAACACTATGACAAACTTATCCAAGTATGGCTTAAACACTCTATTTATTAGATCCATAAATGCATCCGGTGCATTAGTCAACCAGAATGGCAACACTAGAAACTCATAATGCCCATTCCGGATCCTGAAAGCAGTCTTGGGTACATCTTTCTTCTTAATTATTAACTAATGGTACCCAAATCACAGATCAATCTTTGAGAAGTGACTGGCACCCTGCAATTGATCAAATAGGTCATCTATCCGTGGCAGTGGATATTTGTTCTTCACTGTCACCTTATTCAACTGCTGATAGTCCATACACATCCTTAACGAACCATCTTTCTTTTTAACAAACAGCACTGGAGCACCCTACGAAGAACTTCTCAGTCTTATAAATCTTTTATCCAATAATTCCTGCAATTGCACCTTCAGCTCTTCCAACTCAGTAGGTGTCATTCTGTATAAAGGAATGGATATAGGATCAGTGCCTAGATACACCTCAATCTCAAACTCTATCTCCCTGTCTAGGGGTAGCCCTGGCAATTCCTCAGGAAAAACATTAGGGAACTCTCGGACCATAGGTATTCGATCAATCCTTATTGAAGTATTTTGCACATCCACTATATGTGCTAGATATGTTGTACAACCTTTCTTTATCATCTTTCTAGCATGAATAACAGAAATGAAACTGATTCTAGATTCATACTTATCACCTTGTAACTCAAATTTCGATTGCCCCTTAGGTTGGAATTTAACCTTCTTCTCATAGCAATTAATAACAACACGATGGGTATTAACCAATCCATATCAAGTATTACATCAAGTTGTAACACAGGCAGCTCTATCAAATTAGCACGTAAAATATTATCATTAATTTCAATAACACACCCCGGATAATAATAATTCACTTCTATACTCTCCCCATAGGTGTAGTTATCTTTAAGGGCACACTCAATAATTGTCTCTCTTTATTTAACTGTGGTGCAAACTGTAGTGAGACAAAAGAGTATGTGGCACCGGAGTCAAACAATGCATCTGCTATTTCATTCTGTATTAAAATTACTTGTAACTGCATAATCATATTTATGTGCCTCCTGAGTGTTAACAGTAAAAATTCTTCCTTGGCCTCTACCTGCTGGGGCCTGACTACTGCTAGGACCCTGTTCTTTACCTCTGCCCCTACTAAGAGCCTCTCTAGTCACATTCTGACTCATCTACACAGTAGGTTGAGACACTGATGTTGAAGGTTGTTGATCACCCTACAAAGGACATCTATTAATAAAATGACCATGTTGACCACATTTCAGGCAAGTACCTAACTGTCAACGACACTCCCCTCCATGTTTTCTGCCACAAAAATTACAAATGGGCACACTGACCAATTGAGTAACAAGTCTAGAAGATCCCTGTGAGTAGGCAAATACTGATTGCATTGGAGGCCTTCTACTCTGAGTCCTCCTCCTTTGGCTGCCTAATGAAGGTCTCTGATCAAATCTAGGCACAGGCTCTATCTGTCTAAGTTGAAAGCTGGCTTCACATGTTTTGGTATGTGAACTAGGTCCTCCTTTTCTTTTCTGATCTATTTTGGCTCTCTCTGACTTATACTTTTCTTCCATTTGATTATCCTTATCAATGATACTAGTTAGAGATATGAACTATGTAGAAATCAGGGCATTATGAAGTGAGGCATGTAATCCTCTCCTGAATATGATAATAAAGTCTGCCTCAGTAGGAGCAATACGCGTAGCATATCTGCTCAATCTAATAAATTCCTCAGCATACTCTTCAATAGATCTATTACCCTGCTCTAGTTGTTCAAACTAAATCGGGTTTCTTGTCTTTACCCCTTCGGTCAATAACTCATCAATCAATCCCTATTTGAACTTTGCCTAGGTGGGAGGATGATCACCATATAATCTGGGCTCTATATGTTTGGAAAACCATGTACAATCTTTCCCTTTCAAAAGCAATCCAACTAACTCAACTGCTCTGGCATCAGAGCAAGGTAGCCTCCTAACCACCTTTTCAATCTGCTCCAAAAAATCAATCGGCTCATCTCCTCTATCACCTTTGAACTCTGGCAGATTTAACTTTAGAAAATTGAACATAGTGACTTTGCCCTCATCAATAACTCAGCGGGCTCCTTATTTAGCAAGCTCGCCAGGAAATACTGCTGGTTGTACTGGAGCTGGTGCAGGAGCAGCAGGTATAACAACTGGTGCAACATAAGGTGGCACTGTTGGTGTTGCTTGAGGCGGCATATTCTGTCATTCCCGCCTCATTTCTGCTAATTCTTGATGCAAATCCATCATTCCCTGTATCATTTTCATTCTCTAGGGCTCATCACTCTCTCTGGTCTCCTCTATTATTCGTCAGGATCTGGACGATTCCTCTGTAATCTCTCTGACAAGGGACTCGTTAGAGGCTACCTCTACCTCTCTGGTATCCTTGTCTCTGTCGTCAGACATCTTTGTCACTACAGACAACAAACAACAGGAACACAAACTCATTATAATACAATTACAATGAATACTTATACATACTCGACGAACATATCAAAAGACGAAACAAGAATTCATATGCTCTATGGTTTACTTAACTCTATTAACATTGTCTCTAGTTACTATTCATCTGTAACCTATGCTCTGATACCAACTCTGTCATGTCCCAGTTTCAGAACGCGATGGTCTTAGAATGCGGGAGATGCCAGAGACGATGAGCATCCGTAGAACCTAGTATCACATCTATACAATCACATACTATTCAATCATATTATATTCATATCATTCTCTTTACTCATGTAATCATTATCCATTCTCATATCCTGTAATTCATTATGTAATTTAACTGTAAATATCATCATCATAAACCACATTCACATTTATACTCTATATTATGCCATACATTCATAAATATAGTCTATCTATGCCATTTATACAAATACACATAGAGCAACTATACACTTACAAAAGTACATTTTAAACTAACTACACTGTCAATACAAGACTGCAGAATTCCTCCGAGAAACAAAAGTCAGAAATCTGCCTCTACTCTGCACCTAGAAAGGGAAAACAAATGAAAGGAATGAGTATTGACTACTCAGTGAATATAATATACATCGACCATAAGAAATGGTTATGATATCAATAAACAATAAGCAAATAATCAATAAATATTAATCTACTTATCAATATGTGAATAAATAATCAGAATACAATAAAAGATTGTATGAATCATTGAACAAGTGAATGGAACTCATGTCACGTAGATAAGATAGATGATGGGCCATGAAACTCATATATCATATTTCAATCACATATCAATAAACATAAGACTGATTAGGTCTTATGGCTAGGACAATTAACCCTTCATAGCTAGGGTATCCAATATACAATATGCACATGGCCGACGGTATGTACCCACTACCCTGTCGGAGAGGCAGCTCTATAAAATCTCATTGGAATCAATAAAGGCTTTGAACAAGTCAACCAATATCAATAAACAATAATGATCTCATTAAGTAACAGTAGCTCGTGAATTTAATCAAACGAGACTACAATTAAGCATTGAATAAGCAGTGGAAGAAGTAATAAACAATGGTATTATGAATAACGATTAACATTGGAATGAATCAAAAGTTGGAAAATCAAAGTCAAAAGGTTGGCTCAATTGGCATGTCAATGTCACTGGCGATGATGACATTCAAATGGTAGGCTTATGGATGAAATCAAATAGTAAGCCTATGGATTTTGAACTAGGCAATTCATCAAATATTTGGTATGCAACAATCATTAGACATTTTGGCAAGGTTTTGGTGCAACATTGAAATTACCCCAATATCAATCAATAAGTACACAATATAGGCTATAAAAGAAGCATTTGGTTTCCATCAATAAACAATACACAAATGATTAAAATGGCATAGGAAACTAAAGGAAAACAAGACAAAAATCCAAGGCAAAATAGGTTAGCATGGTTCGGCCAAAGTGGCCATTTTGGAGCAAGGTTCCAATCAACATTTAAATGCAATATACATGATATTTGATGCATATTAAACTTACCTAGCACTTCAAATCACCTTGATAGCTTGCTTTGCCACCAAACTCTTCAATGTAGGCAAAAATGGCAATCATCCATATCTTTGTGTTCTACATCAAACCATTCACAAATAATCTATGTATTAGCCATCAATTAACATACTCTAACCTTATTTAACATTAACTAGCACTAATTCAAAGTTTCATATCTTACAACTTTGAACTAGGGTTTGGAAATTAGGAAAAATCTATAAAATGCATCAATTTATGCCAATAACCACAAAACCCATTCTAATCAACATCTAATACATCTAAATCAACCATTAAACCAAAAAAATCAATTCTTTACCTTTGGTTGATGTTACACCCAAATTCTACAAGTTAATAGATCTTGAAATTCTTTGATGTTCCAAGTAAATCAAGGTTGGAAATCAAGGAATCAAAAGTTGGATCAAAATTTTTCTTGGTTATTCTTTTGATTTTGCAAGAAAATTTTATGAAGAAATTAGATGGGAATTTCGGCCAAGACAAAGAGCAAAAGAAGATGGCCAAAAATATCTCTAAGGCATGCTTATATATTAAGCAAAATTGACAAATTATATTTGGGTCCTTAAACTTTCAAATAATTGGACTTTGACCTCATTTCCTTCTGTAATTTATTCTAACAATTATGTTGAGAATTAAATTTCAAATTGGGAATTTAAATGACTTCTTTTTATCTATAGTTTATTATAAAAATATTTTCAGAGCCATTCTGGAACACATACAATGGTTTTCCCAAATTATCCTTAAAGTTCAACATATTTACGATTTTACCATTATTCTTATTTTCAGTATTTCTAAACATTTTTCAACTTTTACTTTTTACTAAAATTTCACTGATATTTATATGATTCTTTACCCCCTGGTCTGAATAAGAAATTCTTCAGTCAACTGGACTGCTATTTTCTAGACAGTGTAATTAATACCGATATTTTCTGGGACAATGTCACAAATGCATTATAACTGTGTTTCAAAAATTTTCCTTCATTATATCAGTGTTTCCTGTCCAATAACTAGATATATCATTGTTTAATTATGATAGTATTTTCTAGGGTATTACAGCTAATATGCATTTATGTTTGATGGTGAATTACAGATGGCATTACTTGATAAGTATAATTTGTATTTCAAATTTTGTGGGAGAGAGGGAGTTAAGAAGAATATGGATCCACATTTTTACAGCTTCATAGAGTTAGTAAGGGATATATATAGCTTATTTCCAATCAAAACTAATTTTGTGGAGGTGGTGTGTGGTGGCAACATCAAGATTGAGAATGATGATGTCATTCTAACTATGTTTGAGATGTTCAAGGACACTGTTGAAATTAATTTCAGGGTTAAGGAGGTACTGGCTCCTGGGTTAGAAGAACAACTAGATGAAGTTGAGGAAGTGCTGATGTTATCTTATAAAGAACAAGGTGGCACTGTAAACGAAGATGCATGGATGCATTCAAGTGAGAATCAGAATGTTGACTAGCCAATTGAATTGCACAATGATAATGATGTTACTAATGATGGGGGTCCTAGTGGTGGGGGTATCAGTCAAGGGGGAAATGAGGCTTCTAGTGCTCATAATGTTGGAGAGCCTAGTACCAGGGTTGATAGGGCTAGATTCATACTTGGTGCTAGAATTTGGGAATCATATTATGAAGATAATAATGATGACATTAATTCTTCAATGGGTATAGGCAGTGATGATGCGAGGGGACCTGTTATTAGAATTGATGATGTCAGAAGGAGGCGAACATATTCTGCTAAGGGAAGGGGTACAAATTCTAACATGGGTAGGGGTAGGAGTAGAGTTTTAAGGGGAAGGGGAAGAGTAAGGGGAAGATAATCAGTCAGGGGTAGGGGTACAAATTCAGTCAGGGGAAGAGGAAGAGAATATGTCAGGGGCAATGGCATCAATTTTAACAGTGACAAATGAGGTATGGAATCTTCACAGAGGTCTTCTAATAGGACAAAAAGGACCAGTATATTGAATCCAGTTGATGAAAATGAGGAAAATTTAGAGGATACATATGAATTGACTAATAGTGAAGATGATAACTAGACCAAAAATGTTCATGGAGCAGCAATAGGAAGTGATGATGCTGATATGGAGAGCTCTGATGACAGTGATTCTTCTGATGGAGATTCTTCAAGTAATCAAACAAATAGTGGTGAAGATTATGATATGGATAATTTAATTGATGATGACAATGATGGCCTGCGTAGTTTAAACTCAAACCAGTCAAATGAAGTGACAAGTAGTGATAAAGATGCAACACAACATGAACTTAGAAAAATAAGGAAGATGAATACAAATCCATTTAAAGGGATGTATTCAAAGAAATTTAAAGCAAATGAGGGTAAATAAATTGAATTTGAAGTGGGCTTTGAGGGATTATGTAGTGAAGGGTGGGTACAAGCTTAAATGGAAAAAAAAGTAAAGGTCACAGCTCTATATGATGGTACTGGATGCAGCTGGAGGATTCATGCATCTGTTATGGCTAATGACCTGAATTTTATGGTCAAAACCTTGAACAATGAGCATACTTGTGAGAGGTTACCTGTGAACAAGAATAAGAGTTTTAATGTGAAATGGATTCAAAGGCAGCTTGCAGAGCAGTTGAGGGCTGACCCTGAAATGAGTTGTGAACTCATGCAACATGAGCTTGTAAAGAAATAGGGTGTTAATCCTAATACTTGGCAATTATATAGGTCCAAGAATAAATACAAAGAAGAGAATGAGGGCCTGCATAGTGAGAGCTATGCATAATTACCCAAGTATATTGAGCATCTCACGTATAATCCTGATACATTTGTAAAGCTTCAACCTTAAGAAAGACAGACAGAAGATGACCCTTTTGTATTTAGTAAAATATTCATTTATTTTCAAGCTTGTAAGCAAGGGTTCCTTGATGGTTTCAGATCTTTTATTGGTCTAGATGGCTGCCACATCAAAGGCCCTTATGGTGGTTGTTTCCTCTCTGCAATAACTTTAGATGGAAATAGAGGTATTTCACCCCTTGTATTTGGAGTGGTGGAATCTAAATGCATAGAGAGCTTGAATTTCTTCTTGGATTGTTACACCAGTGCATTGAGGGAGGTACAACTGAAAAGCCACTCACTTTTATATCAGATAGGCTGAAGGTAAAATTGTTGTGAATTGATATATTATTTAACTTTAAAATACTTAGATGCATAGGTACTGATTATATTTTCATTAATGCAGGGTCTTCTAGATGTTGTGACAACAATATTTCCTGATGTTAGCCACAGGTTCTGTGCTAGGCATATATTTATGAACTTTAAGAAATAATTTTCAGGTTTGACTCTTAGGAATGATTTCTGGGTAGCAGGAAGCGCTATACATAGCAAGGAATTTTGGATTGCAATGAACAACATAAAGGATAAAAAAGAAGGACAACCATATGAGTGGCTATTGAAGATCCCTTTGTCTCAATGGGCAAGACATTCCTTTTGGAAAGAGGCAAAGAGTGAGCATATGACTAATAATATGATTGAGAGCTTCAATAGCTGGGTTGGGAAGCTTAGATATAAGCCCATTGATGTTAGATGCAATAAGAAAGAAGGTAATGGTCAGACTTCAGCATAGGTATGCTAAAACTTTAGGTTGGGATGGTAGGCTGTGTCCAAGAACAAAGAAATCCATAAATAGTCTGATTAGGCTTTTTAGTGTATGCAAGTTGCTCCCTGGCAGGAACGATGAGTATGAAGTACTGAAAGGGCCACTAATCTTTACAATGGATTTGGGGAAACATATATGCAGTTGTTATTGGTGGCAAAACTCTGGTTTACCTTGCAAACATTCAACACTTTGCATTGGGTATAAAAGAGCTAAGTTGGATAATTACTGTCATTCTTACTTTCATGTGGATATATATCGAAAGGTCTATAATGGTGTTTTACACCCTATGCCTATGGGTGATTTTGAACCAGATGTTGAAACTATGAAACTCTTACCATCTTCACTAAAAAGAGATGTGGGTGGGCCAGGAACACAAAGAAGAAGACAAGAAGGAGAGCCACAAATAAGTATAAGCAGGAATAGAAACAAGACTATCAAATGTTCCAACTGTGGCAGTCTTGGACATAATAAAAGGGCCTGTGAGAGAGGACCTATTGTCAGGTAAGTATTTATGTTAAGTGATTTAATAAAACAAGTACTAAAACCTTCAAACTGTTTATTTTACATACTAATAGAAGAAGGAATGTAGGAAATGGCAAGAAGGTGCAACTAGTGCACAAACATGATGGATGACTTATATATTTTGTGGTTATTGAAGATTGATTTTGACCTTATTTTGTGACTTTTTTGTAGCTTATTTTCCTAAATAGTATTTTCATGTGGATTTTGGAAGATGCATAGATACATTTTTTTTTGGACAATACATATGGAAATAGGGCAATCACATTACAATATATTTTGGGTTACAATGTGATCTTAGATTATATTATATAGAATGATGCAGATATTGAAGATCTCATTTATGTATTTTTGTTATGTTGTGATCTTATATAATCTTAGATATTGAAACTAGAAATTATCACATTTATATAATTTTTGTCATTTTGTGATCACAATTGCATTTTATAGTCCAATTATGATCATAATTAATCAATTATGTTAGAACAATTATGATCAATTATGATCAAATATATTAAATGAAATTATTGAATGAAATTATCAAGTTTATTGAATGAATGGGCTTTATTTATTTCTCATAAGTGGCATTATTTTATAATATTCAACATTGATTTCTAAGTGTGCCTCAAAATATTAGAAAATGATAAATTATTAGTTATCCTAACATAATTATTGTTATAATTTAGTTCTTACATTTTAAAAAAATTATACAATTATGTCCCTATGTTTGCGAAATTGTAAACAATTTAGTCCCTATACTTTTCGTAATATGAACGAATTAGTCCTCGTTTATAATAAATTAAATTGTTAAGTCCTTTATGTCAGTTTTATTATGATAAAATGTTAGTAATTTTGAACATACTTTACCATAAAAGGATGCCATCCAACATTATCTTACTGAATATTACTAACATTACAAAATACAGGATTACAATTTAAAAGGGAAGGCATAAGGCAATTCCACAAAACATATGCCTTTCCCATTATGCAAAAGAACCTACTAACCTACAAACTTCCCCCAAAATTCAACATCTCTTGCTCCCCTACATTTTGCCTAACTACATAGCAACCAGGATGAAGACAAAGAAAATATAGATCATTAAAATGACTATGCACTTTTTCATGTATCCAAGCATGTCAGAAATTTCTTCAAATCTCTCAGATAATTTCATATGTTCAACTATCAAATTTAACACTTCATCGGTTAGATCACTAAGGATTAATGGTGTAGCTCTTTTATATGGTTGAGAGATTTGTTGAATAGTTGAAGTGGACCTAAACGAGTCTGCGGGCTTGCACCAACAAAAAAATGAACCATAAATCCCTTCTTGGCAATAATAATATAGCTTATTCTTGTTGTCCTTTGACTCTGAAATTCTAATTCCAGCTTGATTCCTGCAGTTGCATACTTTGTTTAGATACTTCCTTTCCCAGCCACTATTAGTATGACTTAAGTTGGACACCTTCACACATACACATTGCAAACTTTAAAAGTTAGATTTTTTGTCAACACAATTTCATTTTAACCCTCCCATTATGAGTACAAACAAAACTAAACTCACAAAAAATGCCAATAGAATAAAGAGAATGATAAGAAATATTACGACTTACCTTAAAAAAAAATTAGATTTTCTTTCAACCATTTTCACCTAATCTCACCTCTATAGGAGAACATGTTTAAGGCATAAATAAAATGGAGGGAAAAATAGACGGGAAAGGGGGAAAATATGGAAAAAATTAATAAGAGGGTATTTTTGACATTTCATAAAATATTATATAATAAAACATTGTTTTAATGGAGAAAATTTTAAAAATTAGATGGAAGGACGTACTTGATGACATAGCAAAATTAGAGGGGCATTATAATAAATTTCTCAAAATACAGGGATGCAACCGTATTTTGCATCAAAATCTAGGGGCTAAATTATAATTTACCCTTATTATTATTATTATTATTATTATTATTATAGCTCGATGAAGGGTTGGATTGGACTCCCTAGAGAATCAAGTGTGGCCTGCAAGATAACCCAAAAGTGAGAGGGGCTAAACCAAATACCCTCTGATACTTAAATTAGTAATGAGATTGAGAAAACTTTTAGAAAGTTACTTGGCTTGTTGGTCTTTAGGTATTGAAAAGAGAAGAAAAAAGTGGAATAGAGTTTCAGGTTTTTGTTTCACTTGTGTTCCCCCTCTGTTTATTGCTCTCTTATTCTCATTTTGTTTTGTCTGGCTAGTTGGGCCAAGGTGGTTTCTTATATATACTTTTTCTTTGAGGTAGTCCTTTCCACAAGCTTGTGTCTAGTGGAGAAGTGATTGACTTGAGACGACTGGTCAGATAGCTGACGTGGCGGTTTAGGCCGGGTGGTGATCTACAAGGTGACCTTTAGTGTATCTCTTATGTCACTTAATAATCTTTCAGGTGCAGCCTTCCCTTTAGTTAGGAGAGGGACGATGATGGTTGCTTATAGCCTCTAATCCTGTGGCAAAGTGCTCATGATGGCTAGTTTTAAGGTAATGTGACGCGCTTCTCTAGGTCTACAATTCTCTTTGCCTTTTCTTAAGCTGCCGAGACGCTCTGATGGATGAAATGGAGTTTGGAGAAGATCCTAGGCCTTCATTCACCAAGGTTGGACTTTTCTATCCTTTGAAACAATTATGTTGAGTGGAGCTGACCTTTATCAGAGGCCCCCACTTCTAAACTTGATTTGATGATGTAGATGAACAAGTTGAGGGAGTTTATGAGTAAGCTAAGAACTTTCACTTCACTTGACATATGCTGGCCATGTGTCCTTAGAATTATCTAGAGACTTGTTGATAAGGACTCTTACTTTCTCTAGATGAGTCTTGCTTAGGTTGACAATCTTCTAAGCTCGCGATTAGATACTCGTCAAAGTTTTCACCATTTGGACTTGATACCCACAATTAATTTGGGCCTCAACTTGGCAGCTCATAATTTAAAAATTTACCTCCTTATTAGACATTTGTCTTATCTCTCCAATATCTATCTAAAACACTCTTTAAGACTATCTTTTCTCATTTCATGCAATTTAAGGAGGTGTGATGGGTGAATTTCTGTCGTTGATGCTGACCATATTGATTAAGGAGCAGTTATAGATAGCTTTTTGAATTTCAAAATCGCACCTTTTTAAGAAGCTGTTAGGATTTTTAAACCCCTTCTCTAATATGTAACCCCTCTCTTTCTGCTAGCGATTATTTCTTCAGTTGTTTAATGAGAGAACTTTTTTAACTTCTCCTTATTTCTCTATACCCATTCTTCTTCAACCATCCTTGCTTAATGGCTTCTTGTCGCTATAGGTCTGTTGCTACTGCATGGTCAAAGATTCCTTCCATCATCACTGAAAGTGATTTCTCTGCCATCAAAGCAAATATTAAAGATAAGCCTGAATTCGCTTTGAGAATTCCTTCTTCTATTGAAATGATTTTTCTCACTCTTGGTTTTAAGGTTCTGATGGAATTTCCTAAGAACAATAAGCCTTATGTGTTATTTTACCATAAGCTTAGAAGCCGATTTGAGATTCTACCCTTATTCGTTCTTTGTTTATTGCTTTAATCATTTCCATATAAAACCTATGATGCTCCATCCCAATTCCATCAATGACATGCATCTCTTTGAGGTGATATGCAAAGCCTTAAACCTGATGACTGCTTTCAAAATGTTTCAGGTCATCTTTAAGTTTTTGAGGTCTCCATAAGAGAATATTTGGATTTGCTCTTATAAAGGACATTTCCACCTTTTTATGAGCAAAGACAATAAGGTTCCTTATTGGAACAACAAATATGTTATGATCATTCATCTGGATGATTCAGAAGAAGACAAGGGATTTGGCTTCCCTGGGAGCTTCATGATCCTTGTCACAAATCTTTCTAACTTGAAGAAGGATTTTAGCATAGAGGAGCTCATTGATATCAAAACTTTCACCAAGAATGGTGTTATCTATAACGCAAAAGCTATCATCTTTGCTTTTCGCTTGAAGGGAGTTATTGGTAAGCTCCAGTCTCACCAATAAAATTTAACCATCCTATTGTCTCGATTCATAAATACATGCAATTTGACCTTTTTGTTTTTATCTTTCAATCCCTTTTGGCAGTTGGACCAACGGGACCACTATAAAAATATCAACTAATATACCAATGACATCAAAGCGAAGGCGTATAATCCAGATGCCTTTCTCCCTTTTAATGATGAAGTAATTGGCAAGGTGAGGCACATTACTGAAGCTGATGAGGTGCCTAGCATGAAACTTGCCTCGAAACTCATGTGAGGGAATAGAAAAAAGGGCACTTACTTCAAAGAAGGCCTTGCACTAGGGAAGGCCTTAAGAAAAGTTACCAAGTCTTCCCCAAAGGGTATTGCTAGGGCCACTCTTGCCAAAGCTCAACCACCAATTGTTCAAGGAAAGAGGAAGAGAGCTCTCGTTTTGCAACAACTAAGGAAGAAGAGGACGAGGCCCCTGAAAAATAATTTTAGATATCCATATATATTTCAGATTTCTTGGAGTTCATGTTTTTGTCTAGTAACTCCACGGTGGTCCTTTAAGGGATACATATTGTTTGGAGATTCCATATGTAATCATATACTCATTGACGTTATGTATTTAACTATTTCATTAGATGTATGAAGTTAATGAATGATATTTGATCATTGATGATGCCTTAAGGGTTTTGGGATATGCTAAGTGGTTCCCTATATAATTCATGATGATATATGATTATGTATTCATGAGTATAGAATGTACATTATCATATTATGATCTTGGAGTTGAATTCAGGTTTTGTTGATATCATGTTGAAGTATGGTTCTAGGGGTAATTGGTGGCCTTAAACTTACTCATGTCTTAGAACAGTTATAGCCTCTAAGTTGAGATGTGAGAAAGTAGTATTGGAGCCAAAGTTATGAGTCTAGTATAGACGATCTTGAGTTATAGTAAGTCTTCATTCTTATATTTGTATATTTGTGTTATCCGTGTATGCTAAGACTATAAATCCTATCTTATGTTATTTGATTACATAAATCCCTAAAATTCAGTATTAATAAAACTGAAATAAAGGATCTTAATTAAATAATTTAAATATTTTAATTCTAATTAATTTGCCTAAAATTATTTAGGGTTAACAAATTTATTAAAGCAAAAAGGTCATTTGTGGGATAAATTATTCATTTAAAACCTAATTAAATCTTCAAATTCATAAATCGGACCAAATTAAACTAGACTATAACCGAAAGTATCAAACTTTTGAATCGAATTTTTGGCTCAATTCAATATTAATTTGTCAGTTTTTTAATGTTATTCCCATCCTTTAATTTTCTTTAAGAATCTAATTTAGTCCAATCTTAGAGAGATTTTTTAATCTCCTACTTAAACCAAACTGAGTACAATCCTTACATGCACAAAACTTATTTTGAAAAAAGAAAATAAAAATAAAAGAGAACTTTTTTTGGACTAATGGACAGTTGTTATTTATCATTTTGTTTTTGTATTATCTTGTTGAGCTAATGGGCAGTCAAATAAAAACAAACTAACCCGTAGTAGAATTTGTAAAATTTAGTATTCTGATTCAATTTATATATATCTAGGCGAAAAGTAAAGCAGCGTGAAGTCTATTCCGCAGGCAGCATTCACAAATACTGGGAAGGGGGATATTATCACACGCCTATCGAATTGTCTATTTTAAACCCAACACCTATGCATTCAAAGGTCAGGACTTTGTTTTCTGACCTACTACATATATATTTACTATATCACTATAAGGTAAACATATATAATATAGTTTTCTTATATATTGTAGAGTAAATTATTTTAACATTCTTACTATTTGATATAATTTACTCTTATTATTTTAAAACTAATTTTTTTAATTTCTAAGATTTGTTGATATTTTTCAATTTGTGTCGTTTATATTTTGCTTTGCAAACACATTGTTCACTTGAATGGTGTTCGATGTAAATACCAGTGAATACTGAATGTTATTTCTCAATAAAAAAAAATATAATAATAATAGCGAACAGTTAAATTTTTTACTTATAAGGTTATAAAATTTTTTACACTATATTTTAATCCTTAACATTTTAATTTATATAATAGCTTTATTCTTAAAATTTTAAGTATGATGTACTTTAATTCTTTAATTATTATATTATAAAATACTTTATTCTCTTAAAATTATGTAGTTTTCATTGAAGTTCCCTTAGGAATTAAAAAGTTATTTTTAAAACGGTAAAGATTATATTGCGCTAATTATGAGAAATGAAAATGTCATAAGTATTATAATAATTTATCCAAAACTTATATATTGAAAGGTTATTATATCTATATATAGACAGACATGTAGAAAAAGTTAGATGCTGCTATGTGCATAATATGTTATATATTATGTGATCAGTTGTCTGAGAGGGAAGCCTTTTTGTCAATCAATTATTGTATATTTCACTGCAACTTTTGTCCATTTGTTATCATTTCTTTATCTTTTCAACTGTTTAAGGAAGAAAAAGATTGACAAGGATATAGTTGGGAGAGGAAGCCACATTTTAAAATCTTCAAAATTTCAATATCATTTAATTTAAAAAAAAATAATTTTTGAGCTTCCCCAAAATTATTAATTCGTTATTATATGCAATATCACAATTAGATGTGATAAATCTTTATCCGACTCGATGATTCACCTGAATTCGTCTATTCTGAACTTGACCTACAACTCATTTAAATTAGCATTTAATTCGAAATAATTCAATTTAAATAATATGAATTCGAACGACCCAACATGTGGATCAATCCGTCCAATCTGATAACTAAATTTAAATGATGTGATTTATAATTCGACCCATAACCCAACTCGAAATAAATTAATAAAAATAATTAAATTTATTAGATAATTTAACTTTTAAAAATAAAATTAATATTATAATATTTATTATTAGAATCAAAACTACATAGAACTTAAATTTTTTGACAAATTTATATATATTTATTATCTAATAAATAATTAATAATAATAATTAACATACGGTAATATATTTTAATAAAATATATAATAAATAAAATTATGTAAAATAAGAGTTCATGATTAATTATATATAATAAAATATTGATATATTAGTTTTAACATTTAGATATTATTAATAATTTTACTTATTCATATAAATTAATAGATATTATGTAACATATTAATATTAATAAAGTTGTATAATAAAATAGATTTTAAAATAATTTTATTAAATTTCTATATTAAATTTTAAATTAATTGAATTTTATATTTAAATAATTTATAAGTACATTTTAATTTTTCTTATAATTTTTCTTATTCTATTGCCACTAAATTACAACTGAAATTTTATGTACAATTCAAATTGTATTTGATGTAACTTTAAAAAAAATATATTATTAATTACTTTTTAAAAATTTAATTGTTACATCATTAATTGTTATTTATAATTTATTATTCATTATATAATTTATATCAATTATATTATTTTTAAATTTAATTTTAAAATTTTAAAATTATATCACATAATGCTAAATATTAAATAATTAGATATTAATAACTACTCACAAATATTTATTAATAAGTAATAAATAATTAATTAATGATAACTAATAAGTAGTAATTATTAAATATTAAAAATTAATATGAGTGCTAGATAATAACTAATAAATTAATAATAACTAATTACAAGTGTTAAATA
Organism: Aleurites moluccanus; assembly: GCA_948193065.1. Taxonomy (NCBI): domain Eukaryota; kingdom Viridiplantae; phylum Streptophyta; class Magnoliopsida; order Malpighiales; family Euphorbiaceae; genus Aleurites; species Aleurites moluccanus. Next base: position 5,420 of record CANXYC010079532.1, on the reverse strand, counting down.
ATACTCTAACAATAAATTAGCTAATTATAACTAATGACTAATTGTTAATTTATTAAAGGATAAGTTGATAATATTAAATTATCATTCTTTAATATAAAAAAATTTAATAAAAAAATTTACTAATTAAATAACTATTAAATAATAAATGAGATTTATATATAATAATTATTTGTAAATAATTATTTTATAAAATATTTAATATATTTATATTTATGAGAAAAAATAAAAATATATATATATATAAATTTGCGAATAGATTCAGTAACTATTAAAATAAATTTCAATATATTAACTTAGTATTTAGTTAAATTAATTAGTAATAATTTAATAAATAAGTAATAATTATTTATAATAACCCTAATTAAATTCTAAAACGATTAATGATTGTTTTATGAAACAAGTATCGGTAGTTAAATTTTTATAAAATTTAATAAGTGCATTAGTTAAAAATGATTATGAAATACTTAAATTAGAGGACTTAGCATCATGAAAAAAATAATTAGGGGATTAAAAAAAGTTGAAAAGAGTGCTAATTAATTAAGTTAGTTAAAAGACTTAAAAAAAAAATTAGAAAAAAACTAAAATTGGACACCTCCGGTGTTCAATTTTTAGTAAATTCTATAGCAGTCTTTTACCTGATTTTTCTTCACATACCTAAAATTAGATAAATAATGAGCAAGTTAAAAATAAAATAGAGTAAAATTGGTAAAATCTAAATACTTAAGTAGGTAATATAAGAACAAGAAATGAAAAAAATGGCAATTTAGTAAATTTTGAGAGATAAGTCAAAACAAAATTAATTTGACTAATTAAAATAAATAAATAAATAAATAAAGCATGATTGGAGCAAGTGGCCGGTTATAAGTGTGAGTCTCCACAAAATAATTGGAATTTTTTTTTTACTTTAATTTACCGTCCCAATTTTTGGTCTTCATACATTTCATTTTCTTTTTTTTTTTTTAATTTTTTTTCTAAAATTTTAATTGGTTATAAACTTATATAAATAAATATAAAGAAAATTAATTTATCATCTTCAACTTCTCCTTAGCTTGGCTGAAAATTTGAGAGTTTTCTTTTAAAAATTTTGCTCATCTCTTAGTCCATAAATTACTCTTCCATCACCTCAAATTTCAAGCCTTCTCTCCATCAAGCTTCCTCTTTTCATCAAATTATTGGATTTTTTTGTTGGAATCTAAAGAAATATTTCAAGAGTTTCAAAGAGGTAACATCTTTAAATTAACTCCATAATTCAATTTAGTAAGTTTAATTAGTAGATTAGAGACTAAATTAGTGAAATAAGATAGATTTTTAAACCAAGCCTTTAAAATTCTGAAATTTCGGTATCTTGACAGGATGTTGGAGGCAATTTTTCAGGAGGCAATTTTTCAGGATGTTAACATTAGATTTTGAAAATTCTCAAATCATTAAAGTTGTATATATGCATGTGTAGAATATATATTTTTAAGGAAGTTTTGTCAAATTCATAATTTGTAAGGAGATATAGGATACTGAGTGTTACTGGCTTTGGTTAGAGTTTTGTCAGAAAAACCCTACTGTATTTTATATTTTTGAGTACTTTAAGTTCAAAATCAGAGAAAATTCAAAACATAAAAGATGTTTCCTTATGTCTTATCTAAATTTTAGTGAAAACATAATATCATTTTGACATTGAAATTTTGACATATGAATAAAAAAGTAGAGATTACTTGGGTAGGATTTATAGGACAGATTTCAGGATGCAGGACAAAATTAGAAAATTCACCATAATTCGTGTAGTTCCAAAAAAAAAATCTAAATTTTTAGTATGTTAAAATCTCATATGTCTAGTTTAATTATAAAAATTAATTGAAGCAATTGGATGAGTATAACTAGAGATATTAACAAAAATAACTAGGCAGCAAGAAACCAAATTATAGAAAATTGAAAGGGATAGTTAGAATTTGATTCACATTATATGAAATTAAAGTAAATTGAGTATTAAAACTATCTAATTGCTCTTGTAGCTTCAAAAGACAAATATAAAGAAGAAGAGCCATTGGATCATTCTTTTTGCTTGTGTTAGAGTGGAAGGTTAACCATTCCTTTTGCTTGTGTTAGAGTGAGATTATAAAGAAGACTCTAGCTGAGAGGGGAGTTCTCAGCCATATAGTCTGATCAACTGTATGAGTGATAAGCATGCTACCAACTGTAGCCTTTGCTTTTATATACATACTGAAAATTTGTCATTATTGCAAACCATCAATTGTTATTCATTTTGATCAATTGAAAATATTTGGAATATTGATTGTATTATTGACCATTATTTCATTACTTTGTTGCTACACATTTCCAATGGCAAATCTGTTTAATTATTTTTGTTGTTCATTTATTCTGTAACTTTTATTTACTAAGCTTATCACTTTCCTTGTGAGCTAATTTTTGAAACTTAGCCTCACAAGTGAAGTGACGTATATACATTACTCACTGAAAGTTATCTCACCCTTTAGTGGTTTAATTTTTTTTCAGGGGATCAATAGATTAGTGAGGTTTCAACTTCCGCCTTTCTTTTATTGTGAACCAACCATATCTAAGAATAGTCTTCATTTTTTTTTTTGAGTTTTGGATCTTAGATGCTCCATGGTTTGTAAAGAATTAAGTAACAGTTGATTATGTAAATAATGTTAAATGCTAAACAAATGATGATTACTGGTTATATATATGTGTTGGTAATAACCTAATGAATATAATTAGTGTTGATAATGCGAATATTGACTTGGGATTTATCAAAGTTTTATAGATGAAAATTTTTCTTATGAAGTTGAGGGTATAAAGATGAGATTATTAGAAGTATAATTTTTCTGCAGGTTGTGTATTGAAATTTGTTAAAGAGAGGGACTTGGTCCTGGGTGATAGGAGTACAAACAAAGGAAACTTTACCAAAATTTTTCAGTAAAATTATTAATTAGGGTTCTACGAGATTAGGTGGCCTTATGGGATTAGGTGGCCTTATGACTTCTCATTCCCTATGACCGTCATATCTCCTGAAATGGGGGACATGACACATGACTTAGTTTTAAAGTAGTTTCACCTTACCACTAAATTAATACATTAGTTGTATTTTTTTCAATTTAGTTTAATTTTGATATGTTCTATTTCTTAGCAAGTGCATTATCTTTCTATAATTTCATCCATATTATTTTTTACTGAATTTGATAAAACAGTAATAGTGGATTGTGAGTATAATGTTTGTATAGTAGAGATTAATGGAAGAGAATTTCCCATGACCTTGATAGAATTGCCTATGCTGGAAATGGATATAATTTTGGGAATGAATTGGTTATCACTTCAACGTGCTACCATTGATTGTTTTGGAAAGAAAGTAGAGTTCAGAATTGAAATGTAGCCAGTCTTTGTCTTTCAGGGTGAAAAGAAGAGCAGTTTAGCCTGCTTAATTTCTACTACTGTAGTAAAGAGACTTCTAAGGAAGGGATGCCAAGGATACTTGGCTAATGTAGTTGATATTTAGGTGAATGATAAGGGGTTGAACCATATTCCAATAGTAAATGAGTTCTCGGATGTGTTTCCTGAAGACTTGCCTGTATTACTGCTAAAGTGAGAAAGTGAGTTTGAGATTGATATGTATCTGGGGACTGATCTAATTTCTATTCCGCCTTATCAGATGACACCTATTGAGTTGAAAGAGCTAAAGGTGCAGTTGCAGGAGTTGTTGGATAAAGGCTTTATTCGGCCTAGTAGTTCACCGTGGGGAGTACCTATTTTATTTGTGAAGAAGAAGGATGGAACGCTCCATATATGTATTGACTATAGGTAGTTGAATAAAGTGACTGTGAAGAATAAATATCCTTTGCCTAGAATCGATGATCTCTTTGACCATTTATAGGGAGCTGGTCATTTTTCAAAAATTGATCTTCGATCAGGCTATCATCAATTGAGAATTCAGAAAGAGGATATATCGAAGATAACTTTCCGAACTCGATATGGGCATTATGAGTTCTTGGTGCTGCCATTCAGGTTAACTAATGCTCCAGCAGTATTCATGGATTTAATGAACTAGGTGTTCAAACTTTTCTTAGATAGATTTTTTATCGTATTCATATATGATATACTTTTCTATTCCAATAGTCGAGAAGAGCATGAAGAACATCTGAGGACTGTATTGTAGACATTGAGGAAACACAAATTGTATGCCAAACTATCAAAATGTGAGTTCTGGTTGGATGAAGTATGTTTCCTAGGACATATTATTGGTAAAGATGGGATTAAAGTGGATCCTAAGAAAGTAGAAGCAGTTGCAAATTATCCTCGACCGACGAATGTTACAAAAATTCAGAGTTTCCTTGGAATAGCGGATTACTATAGGAGATTTGTTAAAGATTTTTCCAAGATAGCTGCTCTACTAACTAAATTGACTAGGAAGCAAGTTAAATTCTAGTGGGATGATTTTTGTGAGGAGATCTTTTAGAAACTTAAGACATATCTCACTACTGCTCTGGTACTTACATTGCAATATGGAATGGGAGGATTTTTTGTGTATTGTGATACTTCTTGTCACAACCCCCTCTATAGTGCTATGACGGTCCTAGGGCACGGGAATAATGTATACCGGTACCTCGAAGAACCCAAATTACAAGCTTTATTCCATTTAACCATTTTATGACATATAATTTTTTTTCAAAAACACTTTAAGTTTATAGAAAATCGGACAGAGTTTCCCCTGTAATATTAACATTGCCCAAATAGAAAATACAACAAGGTACTTCTAATATCAATATCAAATCCTTTCAACCTCCAAATACAACTCACAATATAAATATACACAATTCCCTGCCATATTATTTATTCAAATGCCAAAGTCATATAGACTTACCATACCAGCTGCACCCCTGTATGATTGCATATATTAACATATGATTGCATAACATACATTTCAACCCATTTCAAAATGTCCAAACATATACAAACATATAATTACACATTTACATATTCACTAAACATACTCAGAATATTTATATACATAGCTAATATCATGGAGCTATCTAACTACTTTAGGAAAGGACTATACATTCGCTCCGCGGCTGGGGAATATACAAGTAGCCGGGATATCCGCTTCTCACTCTCCTTCCCCTGAAATGGTTCAACATGGTGGGGTGAGTATAAAATACTCAGTGGATTTATAAACATGAGATGCATTACTAGCTTGCCATATATATATATTGATATGAATGACATTATCAGATATAATGCTAATTTATCGGAGTGTAATAGTTATAATTATGATGGACATTATCAATGTGTGTATAATTGTATGCTTATGATGACATTTATACATAATAAGATATGACAATGTAATGAAAGGCCCAAATGCATAAGGTAAACATGATAGGGTCAAGTAACTTAGAAGAACTGTATTTTATCCACAT
>CANXYC010079506.1:0-29925 GCA_948193065.1 Aleurites moluccanus | reverse complement strand
ATGAAATGATAATGGTAAAGATATGATTGTTGTTTAATTGAATATGTAGAAATAATCATTGTATGTTAATATATGATATTGTAATTGATATAATTGTGTATGAGATTCATGATATGTGAGTTCTACGGGTTTATGGTGGCCGTAAGACTACCCTTGCCCTAGGACCGTCGCACCATCGGAGTTGGGGTGTGACAGTGTCCATTGAGTATTTGTTTTGAGAAATCAAGCCTAATTGAATTTTTTCTTTCCATTGAGTATTTGGTTTGAGAAATCAAGCCTAATTGAACTTGTTCTATAAGCCTTAAAGTAATGCACACCAAATATTGGCCAGATATAATATTGAATGTTTTTGAATGACCGCCATTACACCTGACTGATTCTCGAATATCCTGTTCATTGTTGTATTATTTATGGAACCAATACCATATCCACTGAACTATAGTGTCCTTGACTGATCAATGAGCAACCACTAAAAGTGTATTATACTGTACTGTTACCAATGATTATTGGATACTGCTAATGAACTAATACTGAAGCCCATTGACTTATCGCCTATGTGAACTTGACAGAGCTACTGCACTGATGGGGTTGTGGGTAAATACCATCGACATTGTGCACAATGGACTCTTTATATTGTTTACCCTAGCTAGGAAGAGACTTGTCCTAGCCATAAAGCTTGGGCCGCTTTATGTATTTCACTGATACTGATATACTATTACTATTACTATTACTTTTACTAGCCCTTTATCTATCATTTCCATATCCTTACATATATATATGCGTTCTACATATATATGAGTTACTGTTGCCAAATTGTTCAACAAAACTATTCTTTGATATCCATTGCTTTTACATGTAAACATGATACCAAGAACTTGACCACTCAATGTTATTCATTATTGATACCCATTCCTTTCACTCATGGCATTTGGTGTACAAATTGTTGATTTCTAAAATATAATATTGACACCTGTTTTGCCTATTCTTCTTATTCATTGTTATTTATTTAACTTGATAATCCTATTGTTTTACTTTTTCATTGTTACCCACCTAATTCTTGTTTAGTGATACCATTTTATTGTTGTTCATTGCTTTTACTTGTGAAATTCATACTGTAAACCCAGCTACCTAAAATTATTCATTATTGTTATTCATTTCTTCCACCCATGGTATTTGATGAACAAATTTCCCTCCTATAAAATGTGAATATTGATAACCTTTTTATTTATTGTCATCAATCATTGTTATCTTCCTATTTTGATAGCCCTTTCATTTGTTCCTCTATTGCTACCCATTTAATGTATATGTTTAATGATGTATAATTAGCTCACTGAGTATTATTATACGCACCTCATAGTTATTTATTATTTTACTGGAACAAGTAGTATAAGATGCATTCCAAGTTACTTCTTCCTTGGACTTGGGATATCAAAGAGTCTATGGTAATTGTTATACCTTGTGAAGTCAAAAGATAAACTCTTTAAAGCTCCATGGTACTATTTATAAATAAGTAAATAATGCATAGGGCACTATATATATAATCAAACTGATTAACATGTTATAAGCATAATAAGGTTTAGAAATAAGCTAAATGACAGAAGCACATGGTTAATAAGATAAGTACTATGTGATTATGACTGAAACAAAGTATGTAAGGTTGGGAATGATATATTGAATGGAATGTAATACAAATGAAATGGAAAAGGAATTGTAGTAAGAACTAAAAAAATATAATGTATGTATCATTGAACTGTGGAAATCAAGGGTATAGGATGGAAAAGAAATAAAAAAATGGGAATAAAATTTGCTATACAGGTTATGAAAATTGATAAATGATTAATTAAAATTGACATATTAATGGGTTCTATGGGTATCTGGTGACCTTAGGTTTACCTGTGCCTTAGGACCGTCATGCTCCCCTACAATGGGATGTGACAACTTATATTATTTAGCCCATAGGCTGTAATATCCTATAAGACTGTAGGGATCCAAGTGGACTATAATAGTAAATATTAAGTTAATTGAAGAATAAATATGTCAGAATGGTTTAAGGAAGTATAAGAAAAAAATTCAATAAGAATTTTTACGAAAGAATTTTAAGAGTGAAATAAGTAATGTTATCAGTAATCAAATTTTTATAATATTTTTAAGAGGCTTTTTATAGAAATTGATTAAGGATATTTTTAATAAGATCTTAAATTATAAAAAAAATAAAATAAATTGAGTTGAATATAGTATTAAAGGTGATTGGAGATGAAGTGAAATTAAAAAAAATTTAAAAGTTACGATTTTTGGAGTTTTATCAAAACAAGTCCGAAATAAAAATTCTTTAGCTAATGGGGTTAACTAATTAAGTTGAATTGAGGTATAATAGGAAATGCAAGGTTCCATAGAACTTTAATGGAAAGGATTTTAGGATTCAATTGAAAAGAATTTAAAAGATTTGTGGTTACAATTACAAATAAGAAAAAATATGGGTCAAAATATAATTACCCAAAGTTGTAGGACCCACCAAGTCAAAATTCATTTTAATACCTAAATGTCTAGAATTGTCCAAGAAAAAAAATCCTTGGAGTGGCCGACCAAGAAATAAGTGAGGGTAGATTTTATTTGTAGATTTTTTTCCACTAATTTATGGAAATTTGACAAATGCCCAAATTCTAGAATTTTCTCTATTTTTCAACCTTCCTATTAGCTTAGTATAAATAGGAAGAGAATGTTAGCAATTTGAAGAGTAATGGTCAAACCCTCTTGTCCAAAAATATTTTCTCAACCATCTTCCAAGTAATTCAAATATCTAAGTTGGAAAAGGTTAGATAGAAGGAAGAAAGTTGATAAAGGAAGAATTAATGAACTTATTATCATTGGAGGAGAAGAAAGAAAGATATTCATTTAAGCTAAAATTCTTAAACCCAATACTTTAATTTAATTTATGAATGTTATAGATTGGATGATTAATGGATTTAATTAATTAAATTGTATAAGCAATGAATTATGGAAGAACATAAAGATGAATTAGGATTTTAGAGGATTCTGGAATAAAGGTTAGAACAAAAACTTGTAGATCAAATTTTATAGATTTAATGGATGAATTTGAGAAAGTTCATGAAAATTGTAGCTTTAGGTTTTATATATATGATTGTAAAATAGTTTTGTCAAATTCAAAGTAAAGAAGGAGATATTAGGTTATTAGTAGAATTGGCCCAGATGTAGGGTTTAACTAAAAAGGCTACTGTGTTTTGGTAATATGAGGACCTTAAAGCAGAATTTGTTTAGGTTTTAAATATAAAAGTTATAGATATATATGTTTGTGAAAGGGTTTAGCAAAATTCGAAGAGAATAGAGAGATTTTAAGTTGTAAGTGTAATTGACCCAGACTCCCAAGATTATAGGGAAGGGTTACTGTGTTTTGTTGATATGAGGATTTTAGAATCTGAATTATGAGAAATATTCAACATGGAAAATGTTCATTTATATGTTAAATGAGTGCATGTTAAATGGTTTTGCAGTTGGATGGACATGGACTAAGTTAGAGACATAGAAATGGAAATTGTCGGATATGGGTTACAAGACAGTAGATTTAATTTTAAAAATTCATTAATAATTATATAGTGATCAGATTGACCTGAAATTTGACTATTTAATAGTCTCATATGTATAGTTCAATTAGGAAAAATAATTATAATAAATAGATATACATAGCATGAGTTATAAGCAGAAATATCTAGACTGTTAGGATTAGAAATTAACCAGAACTTTAATAAAATAAAACCCTAAGTATAAGAATTTAAGGAAACTTAATGGACTAAGGTTAAAATTAGTATAATCCCATATGAGATGAGTACTTATACGTGTTAAATTGATGTATAGCATTAAGAGGAATTGATAAGGAAGATGGTGTAAGTACGAGTTCTTAGTGAGAAAAGAGTAAAGTATAGATTGGGAAATTTCTAAATGAGATGAGTTACTTATATATCATTATTTATGCTTATTGTCATAGCTTGAATTGTTGAATTTAAATGAGCATTTTTCTTCTTGTCTGAATGCCACCTTGTTCAATTATTATTGACCATCCTTTGATTATCCAAGCCTAATTTGATCTATTGTCCTTGATTAATTATTGAAATTGATATGCCTACTGTAATTGTTCACATTGAGAATTGAATTGTGATAGTAGACCTTGTTGAATTTGCACCCTAATATCCTAAAGTTATGCACAACAAGTGTTCGACAATAAGCCCTACTGAACGTTATTAATTAACCACCTTTGTACCTAACTTTTACTTGAAAATCCTACCCATTATTGTACCAAATATGGAACATAAAATAAGTTCACTGAAATGTATTGAAATCGACTGATAAATGAGCCTATCACATGTTCAGTGAAAAGCTTTAAAGTTTATCGAAATGCATTGACTCTAATTGTTAATGAGCCATAAATTACTTATTGAAAGTTCATTGTATCATAATATTTCCAATGATTACTTGATATTGCTATTGAATCTTTCACCTATTATTGTGGACTTGGCTGTCACGACTCAGAAAATGGGTGTGACAATTCTAGGATCTGGGTACAGTCAAAGACGACTAACAACCGTAGTACCCTGTAATATCAGAATACTATCCTGCAATAATCATACTCAATATACATTTAGATTCACAACCTCAAATCATATTATCAGATCATCCATATTGTCCCATTTTCAAATCCATCTTAATGAAAATAAATATTTATATTAACAGCCCAAAATAGCATTTTATCAATCTCCATTACTATAAATATCTACATACCATATTTTGATATAGACCATGGAGCATACTAGATTAAAACCAAAAATATATAAGCATCATATATTTACATAACCAAAAAAAAGTCAGCAGTTCCTTAGAGAAGAGACTGGAACCGCACTATTGCTCAGAATCTGAAAATGTTAAAATCACAAATTGGGTGAGTATAAAATACTCAGTGAAGTCACTATATACCAAATTACATGCATAAATGGGTATAGGTAATAAAAGATCAGGATTAATAATCAAGGGTCAAGTTTATGCACACCCATGCTCAAAGAAGAAATAATTCAGGTGAAATCAAATAAACAATATTAATATGGTAGCAATAAACAGGGTTGGATAAAAACAAGTACCATTTGTGGGTCGGTGTGTGCAAGAGACAGAAATAAGGAGTCTGTAACTATACTCGAATATCCATTATGAACATAAGGTGGGCCAGATCTTATGGTCGAGACAAGTCCCTTCCCAGCTAGGGTTCTGAACAATTAGCCCTATCTAGAAGGCCATTATGCACAGAGCTGATGATTTCCCCCTACTACCCTATCAATATAGTAGTTTTGTCATACACACACATATATAGTAACAAATACAATATAAGATATCAATAAGCTAGTTTCCATGCTTAATATCCAGTATCAAGATAATATACAATATTGACAGTCTGTATTCAAGAATATAAGAGTTTAACTGTTTATCGGTACGGTATTATTAACAGCAAATAAATAAATTCAAGGAAACAGGTATAGGTCAAGTATCAATATGTCAACATATATCCATTGCCACCATTGCCATTGGCTACCCAATGTCACTGGCGACAATGACATTGGGCTTAGACAATTAATATAAAATAACAAAGTTTCATTTAGGATTTTCATCGAACATATGGTGTGCATAGGTTTAAACTTCATTTGGTAAGTAATGAGTGCATTATTGTTGAATACCAAAATATTAATAACAAACCCACAATGTCAAAATCAAATAGGGTTATTAAGTCCAATAATTAATAACACCAAATGAATCAAAATGGCAAGGAAAAGAATAGGAAAAATCAAAGCAAAAACTAGGGTAAAACTCAAATGGCCATTCGGCCAATTGTCATTTCTCAAGATAAATTTCCAAAACTCATTCTAATGTTTTAGGCATGTAAAATGACATATAGGAAGCTCACCAAAATGCTGAAATTATCAAAATACCCTTCCAAATCTCCAATTGTCTTAAAGTAAGTAAAATGGGCAATCTTGATACTTTTCCTCTAAATAATTTTCTACAACAAAATAATCACATATTTAGCATCTAATGGATGTAATTAATTATATTCTAACTAAAATTAACACTAACTAATACTAATTCAAAATATGAAATTTGACATAAACCAATTAGGATTTCTAAAAAGAAAATTTTTGCTAATTAATTTAAATGATGCAATCTTCTTCACTAACTATCTTAACTAACATTTAATTTAACTAATAAAACCATAAATTTAAAGAAAGCAACAACTTGCTATTTTGATGAATAGTGACTGAAAATTTTCTTCCAAAGAACACAAAAATTTCCTTAATTTCTTGGTTGGATTTTGATGGAAAAGGGCTAATTAGGTTGGACTTATAAATTTCCTAGGATTTTTCTCTAGGATTTTTGACTAAAATTTGGTGGGTAGTAGCTTTGGAGTTTCGGCCATGGAGGGAGGGAGAGAGGGAAAGGAAAAGATGAAGAAGAAGAAGGCTAATTGGATATTTATTTCGTGTCTTTACAAAGAAGGACTTAGTATTTTAGGTATTTAGATTTTTACCTGATTTCTTTCCGTAATTTATTATGGTTATTCTGTTAAGATTCAAGTTTGAATATGGGAATTAAAATAACTTATTTTAAGCTGCTCTATTTATTAAAAATGGTTCTGGGTCAATTATAGATCACAAACAGTGAATTTCTAAAATTGCCCCTAAAGTTGTCATTAATTACAACTTTGCCACTCTTTAAAATCTCAATGTTCCTAAAGGTTTTTCAGTTCTTTCTTTTTATCATAATTTCACTTAAAATTAACTAATTTAATCCCCCCAGATCTGGATAAAAAAATCTTAAATTTATCGGAATGTTATTTCTCCGGGCGGTGTAATTAACACCGACGTTTTCCAGCACAGTATCACAATCTGTGTTTTAAAAATTATTCTTAGTTATTTCAATGTTTCCATACTAATAGCTGATTATATAACTATTCAATTATGATTGAATTTCCTAGGGTATTACATTAGTAGAGCTACTGCACTGATGAGGTAGTGGGAAAGTCCAGTCGACATTGTGCACAATAGACTTTTTTTTATAGTATTTACTCTAACTAGGAAGGGACTTGTCCTAGCCATAAGGTTTGACTCGTCTTATGTAATCTACAAAGATTGTTATAAGTGACACAGTGTTCCCTGGCACTTTATCTATCATCTCCATATATTCCTACATATATATATGTATTCTCCATATATATATATATGATATCCTTGCCAAATTGTTCAGCAATACCTTTAATGGTTATCCTTTGCCTTTACTTGTAAATATGATATCGAGAATATTACTACCCAATGTCATTCATTGTTGAAATCCATTCCTTTCACCCATGATATTTGGGATGCAAAATGCTAGCCTATGAAATGCAACATTGATAATCCTTTTATATATTATTTTCAATCATTGTTACCTACCTAATTTGATAACTCTTTCATTTGTTCTTTCCATTTACTGTTATGATCCTTTGAAGTGCAATAATTGATAATCTTATTGTTTTACTTATAAATTGCTAACTACTTAATTTATATATTTAATGATGTATAATTAGCTTACTGAGTATTTTATTCCCACATCATGGTCACTTGTTATTGTATAGGATTAAAGTTGTAGTGACTATTCCTAAGTCACCTCCTTCCTCCAACTTGGACCATTGAAGATTTCAACGTAAGTCAGCTCTTCTTGAGAAGTTGTAGGTAAACTTTTAAAGCTCCATGATACTTTATATAGATAAGTAAATGATAAAATACTATGTGTTAATTAAATTGTCTAATATGTTACAAACCTGATGGGGTTTAGAAGCGGTAAAAATGAATAAAATGACATGATAAACCTAAACTTAATAAGATAAATGACACGTGAATATGAAAGAAAAGAAATGCGTATGATGTGAATGAGGTATTAAAGTAATGTTTATAGAAGAGAAATGTATATATTATTAAATTGTGAAGTTGAGGATATAAGTATGGTGAAAATTTAGGAGCGTAATTTGCTATGCAGATTATATAAATCGATGAATGAATAACTAGATATGACATGATTAATGAGTTCTACGGGTATATGATGACCTTAGATTTATCTATGCCTTAAAACCGTCATGTTTCAAAAGTGAGACGTGACATAGGCCCACATCCAAATCCATCAATCAATTTACTCATCTTGGGTCTTCATTTCAATAATAACTATTTATAATAATTTATGTACTAATTTGATTAATTATCTCGACTAATAAAATAATTATTCTTCAAATAATTCCAAATTAACTTAGTAAAATAATTATTTACTAAATCTCAATAATTAATTATACCTAACTAATATCCCATATAGTAAATAATTTTTAACCAATGAGTTTAATTATCACCTCATGTAAAAATAATTTCTATAATATTTCAGTGATTACTCTAAAATCATATTCCATACAATAATTATTTACTTAATCTCCAATTAATAACTATAATAATTTTTTCATAATTAAAATATTACTCATACAGATTGTCCATTGAATTTCAATAATTTATTTTAACTCTAATTAATAATTCACTTTAATCCACAAGAAATAATTATATTATATAAAAATTAATGCCTTAATAATTGATTTTCTAAAATATCATTAATTCTCATCACAATCAATAACTAATTTCCTCAAAATATATCCATCATCAATTTATTAACCTGGCAATTTATTTATTTAACTCTAACAACTAAATTCAATTTAAATTGATTGATTCACCTAATTTAATTATCGCCTAAATTAATTTACTTCATAATGAATTGATTTTTAAGTACCCAAATTTCATAATTACCATCCAAATAATTGTCACGTCCCATAGTATGGGGCATGACAGTCCTAAGGTACAAGTAGACCTAAGGTCACTGAAAATCTGTTAATCATGTCATATCTAATTATTCATTCATCGGTTTATATAACCTACATAGCAAATTATACTTCTAAATTTTTACCATTTTTATACCCTCAACTTCACAATTTAATGATATAAATAAATAACCTTTATTACCAGAGGAAATGTAATACCTTAGAAAAGCTTACCTTAATTGAATGTTATTGTTATCAGTTTTTGGTTTGAAATCATTGAAATAACTAAAAATAATTTTTGAGACATAGTTGGAATGTATATGAGTTACTTTCCCGAAAAATATCGCTGTTAATAATATAGCCAGAAAAATAGCAGTCCGATCGACTGAAGAATTTCTGAGTCAGACCAGAGGGTAAAGAATCACATAAATATATGTGTAATTATGGTGAAAAGAAAAATGTGAAAAATGTTTAGGAACACTGAAAAAGTAAGTGATGACAAAATTATAAATAAGTTAAACTTTAAGGGTATAGTAGAAAATCGACTGTCTGAGTTTTAGAATGGCTCTAAAACTATTTTTATAATAAAGTATAAATAAAAATAAGCAATTTGAATTCCCACTTTGGAATTCAATTCTCAACAGAATTATCAGAATAAATTACAGAAAGAAATGTGGTAAAAGTATGATTATTGAAAAGTTTAAAGACCTAAATACAATTTGCTAATTTTGACTTACTATATAAGTATGCCTTATGAATTTATTTTGGCCATTTTCTTCTTCTTCTCCATCTCCATTGTTGGCCGAATGCTTCTCCTAAATTTCTCCACTAAATTTTCTTGAAAAATCAAAGAGAAAACCTAAAAAAAACTTGATTCAAACCTTTGATTAATTGATTTCCATCATTGGTTAGCTTAGAAAATCAAGAAATTCCAAGAATGGATGGCATGTATATTTCGGCCCACACATCATCATAAGGTAAATATATGATTTCTTTGGTTTAATGCTTCATTTATATGTTTTAGATGTTATGAGTTTAGTGTTTAATTATTTCAATTGATGCATTTGATAGGTTTTCCCTAAATAGAAAACCCTAAATTGAAGTTATGAGAATTGAATCTTTGAATTAGTGTTAGTTATTATTAAATGAGATTAGATTATGTTAATTGATGGCTAATAGATGGATTATATGTGATTGGTTTGATGTAGAAAGCAAAAGAGTGGAAAGTTGCCATTTTTTCCTACTCTGAAGACTTTGGTGGCAAACTGGGCAATTCAAGTGATTTGAAGTGCTGGGTGAGTTTAATATGCATCATTTGTCATATCAAATTTGTTGAATTGAATTATGAAAACCAACCATGAAAAGGTCATTTTGGTCGAATGCCATTAAGGCATTTTTACCTATGTTTTTACCTTATTTTCCTTTGATTTTCCATGCCTTTTTAATCCTTTGTATATTGTTTATTGTTGGAAACCAAACGCCTATTGAATTTTTTTTGGCCATTTTCTTCTTCTTCTCCATCTCCATTGTTGGCCGAATGCTCCCAAATTTCTCCACTAAATTTTCTTGAAAAATCAATGAGAAAACCTAAAAAAAAAACTTAAATCAAACCTTTGATTCATTGATTTCCATCATTGGTTAACTTAGAAAATCAAGAAATTCCAAGAATGGATGGCATGTATATTTCGGCCCACACATCATCATAATGTAAATATATGATTTCTTTGGTTTAATGCTTCATTTATATGTTTTAGATGTTATGAGTTTAGTGTTTAATTGCTTCAATTGATGCATTTGATAGGTTTTCCCTAAATAGAAAACCCTAAATTGAAGTTGTGAGAATTGAATCTTTGAAATAGTGTTAGTTAATATTAAATGAGATTAGATTATGTTAATTGATGGCTAATAGATGTATTATATGTGATTGGTTTGATGTAGAAAGCAAAAGAGTGGAAAGTTGCCTTTTTTCCTACTCTGAAGACTTTGGTGGCAAAGTGTGCAATTCAAGTGATTTGAAGTGCTAGGTGAGTTTAATATGCATCATTTGTCATACCAAATGTGTTGAATTGAATTATGAAAACCAACCATGAAAAGGCCATTTTGGCCGAATGCCATTAAGGCATTTTACCTATGTTTTTACCTTGTTTTCCTTTGATTTTCCATGCCTTTTTAATCCTTTGTATATTGTTTATTGTTGGAAACCAAATGCCTATTGAACAACCTACATTGTGTACTTGTTGATTGATATTGGGGCAATTTCAATGTTGCACCAAAACCTTGCCAAAATGTCCCTCTATTGTTGCCTAACAAGTGTTCGATGAAATGCCTAGTTCAAATTCATAGGCCGACCATTGGTTTCATCCGTAGGCCTACCATTTGAATGCCATCATTGCCAGCTGCATTGGCATGCCAATTGAGCCAACTTTTTGACTTGATTTGTCCAACTTTTGATTCATTCCAATGTTAATTGCTAATCATAATACCATTGTTTATTGATTCATCTATTGCTTATCCATTGCTATATCGCAGTCTCGTTTGATTAAATTTACGAGCTACTGCTACTTGATGAGATTGTCATTGTATATTGATATTGATTGACTTGTTCCATGTTCTTATTGATTCTGATGTGATTTAACAGAGCTGCCTCTCCGACAGGGTAGTAGATACATACTGTCGGCAATATGCACATTGTATAATGATACCCTAGCTGGGAAGGGTTAACAGTCCTAGTCGTAAGACCTGATCAGTTTTATGTTCACTGATACATGATGATACATGTTATATGCATTTCATGGCCCTATATCTGTCTTATCTATCTTATTTATCATATCTCTGTGATATATATATATATTCCATTAACTTGATTATAGTTCCATTGTACTGTTTATTGATTCTACAGTCATATACTATATTCTGATATTGTTGTGCATATTATTATTCATTGAATATCTATCTATTGTTATTGATATCCGAGCCATTGTCTTTGGTTGATGCATATTAGATTTACTGAGTACTTTTATACTCACCCCTCTCATTTTTTCCCTTTCTAGGTGCAAAGTAGAGGCAGATTCCTGGCTTTTGTTCCTCTAAGGAATTCTGTTGTATTGTATAGACAGTGTAATTATTTAAACTCAGTATCCTTGTATGTGTGTTATAGTTGCTCCATAGATATTGTATTTATGGTATAGATAGATTGTACATATATGTGTATGGCATATTTTGGAGTATATATGTAATGTGTATATGATGAGGGTATTTACAGAAAGTAACAGAATGAATGACAGAGTAATAGAATGAATAGTACTTATGTGATTATATGGCTATAAATTGATATGTATAGCATGTGATTGATAAATGTGATACTGGGTTCTACGAGTGTCGGTCACCTTTGGCAACTCCTGCATCCTAGGACCATCGTATTCCGAAATCGGGACGTGACAGGAAGCATGGCAAGATCGACTCAATAATAATCCAACTCTGACGCTTACCTGAAAACTAAGAAAAATAAATTGAACATGAGTAAGCATTTGACTCAGTGAATGATGCTGTCTAATACACTTACTTGATGCCACTTAATTTTTCTATTAATGAAATGTAAATGTAACATGTCAACTAGACAGATAATCACATAATCACATAAGGATGGGAATCGGTCAAATTAAACCACACTAAACAAATATATGGGGAGTTGATCCCTCGATTAGGCTCTCTTAATCCAACACTGTCTCTTAATCTAATCCATAGGGTTATGCCGTCACAGTCGTAGCCAAGCGGTGCCAACCTGACTGGTAAGCAGCTGAGCGATGAGCAAGCCCCACCTCACGCCATTCATAGCTCTTTATATCATATCCATCATACCATATCGTCATCCTAAGTAGTTATAATACTCTTTATCTATATTGTTTATGTTTTGTGTTCTGTTTGGCTTGTTTATGAATGAATTTGTTTGTGCTATGATAGATTTTGATTCTCTACTATGTTTTGTTTTATTTTCTATTAATATTATCTGTTAGAGAGTGATATGTTAGTTATAGATGGCTCTTAGAGAGAGTTTTATATGATAAGTTGTGTTTGGTGGAGTTTTGGTTAAGTTAGGTTGGAAAAAAGTTTGAGAAAATGCCTCATAACCTATCTTCACAGGTGTACAAAAAGTTTCTTTTTGTACACCTTGAATTTTCACCAAATCGCATTCACGGGCGTGAAAGGTCGACCTTCACAGGTGTGAGTCTTTCTTTCACAGACGTGAAGCATCGGGTTCTATATATATCCGTTCATTTGTCGATCATCCAAAAATTTCACTCTTTTCTCTCTCTTCTTTATTTCTCAACCACCAAATCCTAAATTCGTTCCATATATATTTCTAAAGTATTTATACTCAAATTAATGCTTTATTTTGGAAGGCAAACATTTTGAGAAAGCTATTAAATCATTCCATGTCAAGATTTCTTCAAAATCACCATTTGAGGAGAAACGAGAATTTTCTCTAGAACTCAATTTCTGTTATGATTTGAGGTTATAAGTTGTTATAATAGTTATGTATGAGCTATGGGGAGTATGCTATATGCATTTATGGCCATAAATTTTGGTTGTTGGAAGAATTAGGGCAAATGGTGAATAATAATATAAATAGTACCAGTTCTTTTATTCTTCCATAATTTTCTTTGAGAATGGTTAAATTAAATTTAAGAATTAACTAAATGAGCTTTAGAAAGTCTCTAATTATAAGAATTTGATATGGATAATGTTGAGTAAGGAAAACTCTAAATTTATGATTCGTTGAAATGTGTTAGGCTTGGAGTATTAAAGTGCTTTTGAGTTGATTTGGAGCTTGATAGAGTTTTTTGAGTTTCGGTTTAGATTATTTCTTTGTGGAGGTGAGTTATGCATATGTGCTTTGCATGTTTTTCTATATGAATATATGATTCTTTTGCAAAAATTTATTATGAGCATATCTATGCAATTGCTAAGCTGGTATTTCCTTGAAGCCAACTATATTTGTTATAAATATATATATCTTGATACTATTATTGTGCTTTAGAGTTAGTATTGCTACCAATTTCTTTGGAACCAACTCATTATTATAGTACAAACTGATTAGTCTGAAATGTTCATTGATTGATAATTACTTCTGTTGCAAATAATTGTATTCTGAATCGAGTATATGTTATTGTCAGAATGCCTTCCCTATGAGAAATAAATCATATGACTATGTGCACCAGTAACTCGACTGATAGAGTTAAAGTATCAGGGTCTTTTCTAAAGGGGACAAAGTTTCTCTAGGCGTGTGTTAGCGCAAGTATATGTACTTTGTATGGAGATCATAGTACTCCTATTTTTTTTTTTTTTTATTATTCTGACATCTACATTGCTTACCCTACATATATATATGTCTCTATGTTGTAGGCACTTCTGACCTTTGTATTATGATCTTTGATATGTATACAACCTTTGATTATATATATATATATATATATATATAATGATATCTATAATATGAACTCTGTTTGTTATATATATGGATAAATACAACACTCCAAACTTCTAATATGATTCTGAACCTCAGGTATGACATATGGATAATTTATTGAGTTAAAGGCTCACCCTCTTTCTATTATGGTTTTGAGGTTTTAGAGTTGTCAGTCCAAAGATCGAAGATAGAGTTTTTTGACTTCCTTCTCCAAGAAGCTAACTGAAAGTATAGACTTTGATAATTTTGTATATTTTTTATTATTTGGAGATGTGATCTTCTTAGAACTTCATAATAGTTGAATGGTTATAATATTCTTATTTGCCTTTTATGTATAGTGAACAAGTTGATTATATTTTGATAGTTATATCACATTATAATATTTCAGGTTGATTATGTTTATAATTTGGATTTGTGGATGGTTATAGATATTGTTTTATTATTGTGACAAGTTAGGTTGGTGTATATTATAGGTTTTTGGTGGCCTTAAGTCTACCCATACCCTAAGATAGTCACTTCTATAATCTTTACTTCATTATCTTATTCACATTATTCACACTTCATTTCAGTTGTATCTTTCATTAAACAAAACATTAATATACTCACACAATTACCTATTGTCACGACCCGTTTCTGGATCGCGACGGTCTTAGGGCATGGGAGATGCCAATAGCAACCGGCACCCGTAGAACCCAGTATTACATGCACAATCTATAAACCACAATATAATATCCATTTTAGTTATTTACCATTCATAATGTTATCCTGTAATTCATTTTGTAAATTTTTGCGATTGGTTGTAACAGTCATATATCATACCACAATATCATCATATAACTCATATATACCATCAAGTATCATATACACATGTTCATCTCCTAGCTAACCCATACATACCCCATAGAGCAGCTAGATAAAGAACACCGAAATAATAATACAGAAATATTAGAAAATATACATCAGACTGCCTGCAGATATCCCCGGATGATAGATGACAGGATTCTATACTCTACTCCTGTCCTAAAATAGGTAAACAATGAAAATGTGAGCATAGATGATACTCAGTGAATCTATATGCATCATCAATGAAAAAATAGGCTAAAACAATGATATACATATGATAAGGAATAATGGTACAGTAACAATCATGTAGGTTTATAGAATCAGTATCAGAAATTAATAGGAATATTAATGGTCATATCAAGTCATAGAATCATATGGTAAGACAGATATAGGGCCCTGAAACACGTAGACTATGTGTAATCACACAATCGATCATATATCAAGTAGGCATAAGACTGATCAGGTCCTATGGTCGGGACCTATAACCCTTCCCAGCTAGGTCATCAATATCAATGTACACATTGCCGACAGTATGTACCTACTATCCTGTTGGTGAGGCAGCTCTGTCAAACCACATTTAGGTCAATATTAATGGATAACAAGTCAATAGACACCATTATGCAATAATGGTATCATCACTGTCAATATAATCAATATCTTTCAATTTATATGGTATTTGAATAAAAGGCATAGCAATAAACAATATACAAATAAGGATAAAGGCTATGATATACAACAAAGGTATGGAACAAAAGTTGGTTCGGCAAGAAAAATTGACGGGCCAATTGGCATGCCAACGTCGCTGGCGACAATGGCATTCAAATGGTAGGCCTATGGAATACAAACCAATAGGCCAAAGGCAAATAAACTAGGCATTTCATCCAACACATGGTGGGCATACAATGACAAGCCAATGGGTTAGGTTAGGTTGCAAACTTGACTTACCCAATTCAACCAACACAAAGCTATATTGTCAACAATGGTATAGGCATCAAAGAAACACAATTAAACAACATCAAAATGGATCAATTTGGCATGGGAATTCAAGCAAAAACCAAGCAAAAATTCAAAGGGTAAATAGTACAAAGGGTTTCAGCCAAACATGTACTTTTACCATAGGTTTCCAATTTCAATTTTAAGATATTAGGCATGTTTTAGGATGCAATATAGACTCACCTAATGCTTCAAATCACTTTGAATAAGCCAATTCCCACCAAAATCACTAAATGACCTATATAAGGCAACCTTGTCAAAACTTCGATTCTACATCAAATAAACCATCAATTAATCATCTATTCACATCCAATTAAAATATTCTAACATCAATTAACACAATCAAACACTAAATCATTAATCCCTTTCTTACAACTTCAAATTAAACTAGGCAAATTAGGGATTTCTATAAATTTACATCAATTGATGCAATTAACCACCAAATCCATCAAATTCAACCTAAATAACATTTATTTAAACCAAAAGATTGAACAAAATAACTTCTTACCTAAATGGAGCAAAGTGGCCGAAATCTTCTCCCAATTATTCCTTGAATCCTTTAGCTTTTCCTTGCAAATTAATGGTGGTAATAGATAGGACTAGGTTTGCACTCAACTTTTCTATGATTTGCTTAAGAAAATTGATGAAGAATGAAGAAGAAGTGAAGAAGAAATGGAGCTAGGATGGTTCGACAGTGGAGAGAAGGAAGAAGAGAAAGTGGCAAAAATTTTCTAAGTAATAGCTTTATACAAAAATCTATTGAAAATTTACAACTTAATCCCTGAAATTCCATCCATCACACTTTGGTCCAAAATCTTCTGTAATTTATTCTGTCAATTCTGTCACGAATTGGATTTTAAAGTGGGGATTTAATAAACTTATTTTAATTTATACTTATTTATAAAAATGGTTATGGAGTTATTCTGTAACTCCGACGGACTCATTTCCACTATTCACCTTAAACTTCCATTTATTTACAATTTTGCCATTGATTACTTTTTCAGTGTTCCTAAATGATTTTCACTTCTTTCTTTTTACCAAAATTACACATAAATTATAGTATTTTTTACCTCCAGATCAACTTCAGAAATTCTTTTATTGACCGGACTGCTAATTTCTTGGCAGTGTTCCCGACACAGCCTCTTTCCAGAAAAGTACCAAGTTCGCTTCCTAACTGTGTCTCTAAAATTATTTTCCATCATTTCAAGACTAATAAACCATAAACTGAGAATTAAAACATGCATGTGAGTTAAGAATTTATAGCGTATTATATTCTACCCCCTACAAATAAATTCGTCCTTGAATTTAAATAAAACATACCTCATTGCTGGAATAGGAATGGGTATCTACTCCTCATCTCCTGCTCGCTCTCCCAAGTACACTCCTTCATGGACTGATTCCTCCAAAGCACTTTAACCATCGGGATCTCCTTATTTTGCAACTGTTTGACTTGTCAATCAATAATTTCCACAAAAAGCTCCTCATACGACAAGTCATCACTAAAATCCACATTCTGAACCTCCAATATGTGCGATGAATCAGACACATACTTCCGTAGCATAGAGATATGGAAAACTGGATATACATGGCTAATACTGGGTGGAAGAGCCAATCTATAGGCTTCACTACCAATCTTCTCGAGTATCTCAAATGGGCCTATAAATCTTGGTGATAACTTACCCCTCTTCCCAGATCTCGTAACACCCCTCATCGGTGAGACCTTAAGGAAGACATAATCACTAACTGCAAAATTTACATCCTTCCTCTTCGGATCAACATAACTCTTCTACCTACTGAAGGCAGTCCTCATCCGATCTTTGATCATAGAAATCTTTTCCATAGTCTCTCTGATCAACTCTGGCCCCTCTAGCTGCTTCTCTCCCTGCTCCACCCAATACACTGGAGATCTATATTTTCTACCATATAGTGCTTCAAATTGAGCCATACCAATAGAAGAGCGAAAACTATTGTTATAGGAGAACTCTATCATTGGCAGATAATAATCCCAGTTACCTTCGAAATTCAGAACATATAATCTCAACATGTCCTCCAAAGTCTAGAATGTCCTCTCCGACTGCCCATTAGTCTGAGAATGGAAAGCAGTACTGAACCATAACTGGGTACCCATAGCCTCTTGGAACTTCTGCCAGAACCGAGATATGAACTGTGCACCCCTGTCTGATATAATTACCAAAGGAACTCCATGAAGTCGCACAATCTTATCCACATACAACTGTGCATACTAAGCTACCGTGTAGCTGGTCTTAACCTCTAGAAAATGCGCAGACTTTATTAGACGAACAATAATCACCCATATAGAATCATAACCCCTTGAAATCCTTGATAGAAAAACTATAAAATCCATGGTAACCTGCTCCCATTTCCACTCTAGCAACTTTATCTCCTGGAGTATCCCTGATGGCTTCTGATGCTTAAACTTAACCTGCTGACAGGCTAAGCATTTAGACACAAACTGAGCTACATCTCTCTTCATCTCTGGCCACCAATACACATCTCTCAAATCATGGTACATCTTGGTAATCCCAGGATGTACACTGTATATTGAGTAGTGAGCCTCTCTCATAATCTGATCCAGTAGCCCATCAAAATCTGGTACACATATATGCTTCCCACATCTCAATACCCCATCTTGTACTGTGAACCCTGCCATTCTCCCATTCTGTACCTCTCCCTTGAGCTTCAGTAGATAAGGATCCTTGTCCTGAGCCACTTTAATATCATCAATCAATAGTGACTTCACCCGAAATTAGGCTATCAGAGCCTGGTTAAGACCCTGGGATCACAACTCCAACTCTACTCCCAAATCTGCCAACTCCCTCATCTGTCGAATCAATGGCCTCCTGCCAATCACAATATGAGCTAGACTGCCTATCGAATTCCTGCTCAAAGCATCAGCCACTACATTGGCCTTATTCGAGTGATAAAGGATCTTAGAGTCATAATCCTTAAGTAGCTCCACCCATCTGCTCTGTTGAAGATTCAAATCCTTCTACTGAAATATATATTGTAGACTCTTATGATCAGTATATATCTCACATTTCGATCCATACAAATAATGTTTCCAAATCTTCAAGGCAAATATCACAGCTGCCATCTCAAGATCATGTGTTGGATAATTTGCTTCATGCTTCTTTAATTGCCGAGAAACATAAGCAATTACCCTACCAATCTGCATCAATACACATCCCAGATCAATCCGAGAAGCATCACAATATATAGTGAATTTCTCCCCCTCAACTGGTAATGCCAACACTGGAGCACTGGTAAGGCAATACTTCAGAGTCTGAAAACTACGGTCACACTTATCCATCCAGACATACCGCTCCTGTTTCCTAATCAGTCTAGCCAATGGAGCTACAATCCAAGAGAAATCCTTCACAAACCTCGTGTAATACCTAGCCATACCCAGAAAACTACGAACCTCTGAAACACTAGTAGGCTGGGGCCAATTAGCAACTGCTTCTATCTTTTGAGGATCCATCTTAATCCCATCCTTACATATCACATGCCCATGGAAACACACTTCGGTAAACCAGAACTGGCACTTAGATAGCTTAGCATACAACTGATGCTCTCGAAGTGTCTGCAACACAATCCTCAGATGCTCCACATGCTCCTCCTCACTCCTAGAATAGATAATTATGTCATCAATAAATACAATGATAAACTTATCCAAATATAACCTGAACACCTTGTTCATCAAATCCATAAAAGTAGCCGGTGCATTGGTCAACCCAAATGGCAACACCAAGAACTCATAATGTCCATAGTGGGTTTTGAAAGCAGTCTTGGGTATATCACCCTTCTTAATCTTCAACTGATGATATCCATACCTTAGACCTATCTTCAAAAAATGGCTGGCACCCTACAACTGATCAAACAAGTCATCTATCTGAGGCAATGGATACTTGTTCTTCACTGTGACTTTGTTCAGCTACCTGTAATCTATACACATCCTCAAAGAGCCATCTTTCTTCCTTACAAACAGTATCGGTGCACTCCAAGGAGAACTACTCGGTCTGATAAACTCTCTATCTAATAGTTCCTGCAACTGTATTTTCAATTCCTTCAATTCAGCTGAAGCCATTCTGTATGGAGGAATAGATATAGGGTTTGTGCCTGCATGCACCTCAATATCAAACTTAATCTCCCTATCAGGAGGCAATCCTGACAACTCCTCAGAAAATACATTAGGAAACTCCTGAACAACCGGTATCTGATCCAACTATACAGAGGCCTTCTGCACATCAACCACATGTGCAGAATAGGCTGAACAGCCTTTCCTAATCATCCTCCTAGCGTGGATAGCAAAAATCAGGTTAATCCGGAACTCCCGAATATCACCCTAAAACTCAAACTCTGGCCGCCCCTCAGGCTGGAATCTAACTCTCTTCCGATAAAAGTCTATAATTGCCCAATATCTCGTCAACCAATCCATACCTAAGATAACATCTAACTCTAGCACAAGTAACTCAATCAGATCTGCACGTAAGATGTTATCATCAATCTCAATAACACAGTCAGGGTAGTAATAATGAACATCAACACTAACACCCATAGGAGTAGCAATCATCAATGGTACATCCAATAATCTCCTTTCCTTATTCAATTTAGGTGCAAAATGTGGTGACACAAAAGAGTGAGTTGCACCCAAATTGAATAAGGCATCTGTAATCTCATTATGAATCAAGATGGTACCTGTAACCACGTTGTCTGATCTCTGGGCCTCCTGGGTGTTGACAACAAACACTCTGCCCTGACCCCTACCAGCTGGAGCCTGACTACCACTGAGAGCCTGTCAACTCCTGCCTCTGCCTCTGGCTGTAGCCTCTCTGCCCATATTCTGACTCGCCTAAACCGCTGGCCGAGAAACTGTAACTAATGGCTGCTGCTGCTCACCCCATAGAGGACATCTACTAATGAAGTGACCATGTTGTCCGCACATCAAACAGGTACCTAACTGTAACCTGCACTCTCCTCCTTATCTCCATCCACAAAACCCACAAACTGGCACACCAGGCACCTGTGCTACTGGTTTAAAGGATCCCTGTGAATAAGTAGGTATAGACCGTACCACTGGTGGTCCCTTACTCTGAACTCTTCTCCTCTGACTACTACCTGATGATCTCTGCTCAAATCATGGCACTGGCTTTGTCTGTCTAGGCTGGGAGTTGCTCTCTCCCCTCCTAAGCTGTGATCCTGAACCCCCCTTTCCTCTTTTGGTCCTTCTTAGCCCTCTCAGTCTTGTATTTCTCCTCCATCTGTGTAGCCTTATCAATCACTGTAGTCAATGAAGTGAACTCTATGGCCAATAATGCATTATGGAGTGCAGCATGAAGACCCCTCCGAAACCTACTAATCAAATTAGCCTCTGTAGGTACAATATGTGTAGCATATCTACTCGGCCTGACAAACTCCTCCGCAAACTCCTCCACAGATCTGTCCCCCTACTCAAGTTGCTCAAATCTAACCAAGTTGCGGGTCTTCACCCCCTCTGTAATAAACTCATCAATAAGACCTTGTCTAAACTCTGCCCATGTAGGTGGGTGCTCGCCATAATGCTTGGGCTCTATCCTCCTCGAAAACCAGGTCCATGCCTTACCCTTAAGCAATAGCTCAACTGCTCTCAACTCAGAACATGGTAGTCTTCTCATTACCATCTCCACCTCCTCTAAGAAATCAACGGGATCAGTACCTCGATCTCCTCTAAACTCATGTAGGTTTAGCTTCAAAAAGCTAAACATCGTTACTCCACCCTCCTCAATCTCTCTCCGACCTCCCTGTATAGTTGGCTTCCTCTGAGCCCCCACTAGCTGCATAGGAGTCGGTGCTACTAGAACTACCTCCGGTACTACAGGTGGAGGTACTACTGCTGGCGTGGGTGGTGGCGGTACCTACTGTCGCTCCCGCCTTATCTCAACCATCTCTTTTCATAACTCCAGTAAACCCCATATCATCTCCACTCTCTAAGGGTCATTGCCCCTCTCAGAATCCTTTGAAGTCCGTTGGGATTGAGACAGATCCTCTGATACAGTAATCTCCCTCACCAGTGACTCATTAGAGGCAACCTCTGCCTCCCCTATATCTCTATCCCTCTCATCAGACATCTCTATAATCTATTGGGAAAATGAAAATAGTCTCAAAAAATGACAGAAATGCAGAATAATAACATATAACAGACGATAACAGCAAAAGACGTCAAAGGAAATTCTATGCTCCATGGTATACTTAATTATACCCCATTCTGTACTCAGTCACTATTCCTTTGTAATTCAATCACTATTCATCTGTAACTTAGATTCATAGTTTGTAAACCTAGAGCTCTGATACCACCTCTATCACGACCCATTTTCGGATCGCGACGGTCCTAGGTCATGAGAGATGCCAATGGCGACCGACACCCATAGAACCCAGTATCACATACACAATCTATAAACCACAATATAATATCCATTTTAGTTATTTACCATTCATAATGTTATTCTATAATTCATTCTGTAAATTTCTGTGATTGGCTGTAATAGTCATATATCATATCACAATATCATCATATAACTCATATATACCATCAAGTATCATATACACATGTTCATCTCCTAGCTAACCCATACAGACCTCATGGAGCAGCTAGATAAAGAACACCAAAATAATAATATAAAAATATCAGAAAATATAAATCAAACTGCCTGCAGATGTCCCCGGATGATAGATGATAGGATTCTGCACTCTACTCCTCTCCTGAAATGGGTAAACAATGAAAATGTGAGTATAGATGATACTCAGAGAATCTATATGCATCATTAATTAAAAAATAGGCTGAAACAATGATATACATATGATAAGGAATAATGGTACAGTAACAATCATGTAGGTTTCCAGAATCAGTATCAGAAATCAATAGGAATATTGATGGTCATATCAAGTTATAAAATCATATGGTAAGATAGATATAGGGCCCTGAAACACATAGACTATGTGTAATCACACAGTTGATCACATATCAAATAGGCATAAGACTAATCAGGTCCTATGACCGGGACCTATAACCCTTCCCAGCTAGGGCATCAATATCAATGTGCACATTGTCGACAGTATGTACCCACTATCCTGTCGGTGAGGCAGCTCTATCAAACCACATTTAGGTCTATATAAATGGATAACAAGTCAATAGACACCATTGTGCAATAATGGTATCATCACTGTCAATATAATCAATATCTTTCAATTTATATGGTATTTGAATCAAAGGGATAGCAATAAACAATATAAAAACAAGGATAAAGGCTATAGTATACAAAAAAGGCATGGAACAAAAGTTGGTTCGGCAAGAAAAATCGACGGGCCAATTGGCATGCCAACATCGCTAGCGACAATGGCATTCAAATGGTAAGCCTATGGAATACAAACCAATAGGCCAAAGGCAAATGAACTAGGCATTTCATCAAACACATAGTGGGCATACAATGGCAAGCCAATAGGTTAGGTTATGTTGCAAACTTGACTTGCCCAATTCAACCAACACAAAGCTACATTGTCAACAATGGTATAGGCATCAAAGAAACACAATTAAACAACATCAAAATGGATCAATTTGGCATGGGAATTCAAGCAAAAACCAAGCAAAAATTCAAAGGGCGAATAGTACAAAGGGTTTCGGCCAAACATGTACGTTTACCATAGGTTTCCAATTTCAATTTTAAGACATTAGGCATGTTTTAGGATGCAATATAGACTCACTTAATGCTTCAAATCAATTTGAACAAGCCAAGTCCCACCAAAATCACTAAATGAGCTATATAAGGCAACCTTGTCAAAACTTCAATTCTACATCAAATAAACCATCAATTAATCATCTATTCATATCCAATTAACATATTCTAACATCAATTAACACAATCAAACACTAAATCATTAAACCCTTCCTTACAACTTCAAATTAAACTAAGCAAATTCGCGATTTCTACAAATTTGCATCAATTGATGCAATTAACCACCAAACCCATCAAATTCAACCTAAATAACATTTATTTAAACCAAAAGATTGAACAAAATAACTTCTTACCTAAATGGAGCAAAGTGGCCAAAATCTTTTCCCAATTATTCCTTCAATCCTTTAGCTTTTCCTTGCAAATTAATGGTGGTAATAGGTAGGACTAGGTTTACACTCAATTTTTCTATGATTTGCTTAAGAAAATTGATGAAGAATGAAGAAGAAGTGAAGAAGAAATGGAGCTAGGATGGTTCGGAAATGGAGAGAAGGAAGTAGAGAAAATGGCAAAAATTTTCTAAGTAATAGCTTTATACAAAAATCAATTGAAAATTTACAACTTAATCCCCGAAATTTCATCCATCACACTTTGATCCAAAATCTTCTGTAATTTATTCTATCAATTTTGTCAGGAATTGAATTTTAAAGTGGGAAGTTAAAAAACTTATTTTAATTTATACTTATTTATAAAAATGGTTCTGGAGTCATTCTGTAACTCCGACGGACTCATTCCCACTATTCATCTTAAACTTCCATTTATTTACACTTTTGTCATTGATTACTTTTTCAGTGTTCCTAAATGATTTTTACTTCTTTATTTTTACCAAAATTACACATAAATTATGGTGATCTTTTACCCCGAGATAAACTTCAGAAATTCTTCTGTTGATCGGACTGCTAATTTCTTGGCAGTGTTTTCGACACCGCCGTTTTCCGAAAAAGTAACAAGTTCGCTTTCTAACTGTGTCTCTAAATTTATTTTCCATCATTTTAAGATTAATGAACCACAAACTGAGAATTAAAACATGCAAGTGAGTTTAGAATTTATAGGGTATTACACCTATCCGACAATACCATGAAGCTCTAAGAGTATATAAATATGGTTCCTCAAAATAAATAATAAGATTGGAGTTTTTGATGTCTCAAGCCGGAGAAAGGGATGACTTGGGAAACAACCAACACTACAACCTTATTCCTGAAAAATAATAAATAATTATGAGGTGAATATAATAATACTCAGTGAGTAATACACATATTATCTTACTTGTAAGGCTAGGTGAGGGCGTTTCTCACAAGAAAGATAATGATGACATAAAAAAATAATAATAATGTGTTCATTAATCAATTAAAGATTCATAAAGTTGAAGTCATTTAACATATGGATTCGGTTTCACATTGGCATTAAAAATCCATAGCATATCATATCATAAAATGACAGAATCATTATTGATCACTTAAGCATATGATACAATCCAGTAGCATGTTGTTTACTCATATGGTTGATCAGACCGCATGGCTAGGACCTAAACCTACTCCTAGCTAGTATCATTAAACCACTGTGTACAATGTCATTAAAACTTCTATTATTTCATTAATGCCATACATATAGTGCTTAATCATTAGATATCAAAAATAACTTAAGCACTTCTAAGGGTTCAATACATGAAGCTTCAGGCCAATCATGTAAATTTATTTAAAATGAATCATTTGGGATTATAAAAGGGCATGAAATTAATCATGGATCAAACAATTGGTATTTTTGGCCAACAATAGAATTTCATGGTAATTTCAATAATTTAATTTGAAGGCAATGTCAAGCAAAATAGTATGTATATTACTCATCTTACTGGACACTTTCCACTCCTTTCTTCTTTATTTCAATACTTATGTCATTTATTCACTCTTGACTCTATATATTCAATTAATTCCAATTTAGATACTATTTAACATAAAATTACATTAATTACACTTATATTTAAGAAATTCCTAAATTTCCAAAATCACTAAGGTTTTTTTGTGTAACATTTCATACTGGCAACCTGTACTCCTTAATCCATATCTCTTCTTATACTTATCCAAATACTTCAATTATTATTCATACTTAAACTAGACATATTAATCTCTAACATATCCAAAATTTAGACATTTTCAAGTTCTACACATCATATGGCGATAGTTTGGACTTAACCTCACTGTTAACCCTACTGCCCTGTAACTTTAACTCAGGCAGACTTTATTCTTTTGCCTATAATTCAACTTATGCTTATCCAATTACCTTTATTCTTTTTCATATTTAAATTATACATATCAAAGTCTAACATATCCAAAATTCAGTTACATTCAAATTCTACACATCATATGGTATCAGTTTGAACTTAACCTTACTGTTAACCTTGCTGCCCTGCACTCCAATTCGAGCAGTCAGCACTAAATTGAGTACATATCATAAAATTCTTATCCAATGTTAAAACACTTTTACAAGACTCTATATAGGATATATATAAACACTTTTTATGTTGAACACTTCTCCTAATTATATCTCTAAAGTCCTCTATAATAAAAACACAGTAGCATTTTTCAAATTTTATGGTTCTGAGTCAGTTTATATTTTTACTTAATAAATCTCGCTTCACTTCGAATTTTCCAAATTTCTTTTATATTCATATACTAGACACATATATAAACAACTTTAATGTTTCTCACTTTCACAAATTCTATCATTTATGTCACGGAACACCTGTCATAATATACTACTTCTACATAATCTGGATTTTTCGAATTTGCCACAAAACAAACTTTATTCTATCTATCTAATTCCCAACAAATAACCTTAAATTAAAACCCTAATTCTTTAATCATAATCATATATATCATCATATTTTCTCAAACACATAATTTCAGTAATTATTTAACTCAAAAATTAAAGTTAAACACAAAAGATACCAAGTGACAGAATTTTACCTCATTCAAATCTTCCATTTTCTTTGTCTTCCTTGTTTTCTATTCATTTCTCCCTTCTCTATTTTTCCTTTTTCTATGGAAATTTCACTTCATAAACTTCCTTATCTCTCTTAGGTTCACTCTTTTATAGAAATTTGTAGAGAAATTCTATCTAAAACTAACTTTGGGATGGAATTTTTGATGTAGAAGTAAAAAAACCTATCTAGCTCTCACTTATCATGGTACGGTTACTATGGTGATTTTGGGAAAATTATTTCCGTTCCCTATCTTGTTCTTCCCTCATTTATGGACTTATATATGCCTTAATAAAAATCCAACAACTTTTGTCAAGTTTTTGTGTAGGAAAAATTAAGAATTTTCTAGAATAAGGTGAGTTGTTAACTTTAAAAGTTGACAAGTGTTATTTTTTTAACTTAAAAAGTTTCTTATATATATATATCACTTGGCTGTTATTCTCTCTTCAATGGCCATTCCTCCTAGCCTTATAACAAATGAATTCCTTTTAGTTAATTGATATATATACTTTTGATAGTCATCTTAAGATAAACTTAACAGATTTTTGTTTCCTTAATAATTGACAAGTGTAAATTTACTTATTGCTTTAACTTAAATTCTTTGCCTAATAAAATAATTCACTTTCTATTCATTTGAACCATGTTGGTCGGCCCACTCATTGTCCATTTACATATGAATATTGACTTTTCAACTAAGTTGGATAATGACAAACTTTGGTGGGTCCCTTTTACCTTTTGTTTGAAAAGTCAAATTTTCCTTCCATAATCTTTTATTCCTTTGCTTCTTTATCTTATATTACCTCAAATGAATTTCTATTTAATTCCATTTCATTTATAGATACCTAAATATTGTCTCTGATTCATTTCATTTAACAGTTTATCACTGTTTTCACAGTTGCTAACTCTACAGCCTTTAATCTCCGTACCGTATTTTATCCTAACTTTCATTGTTTAACTAATCATCAGATCTTTTTTTTTTTTTTCATTTAACACTCATTACATAAATTATTTAAGTTCATCTAATATTCACTTTTCTGTCTATTCTGTCACTTTTGCTAAACTCCTCAAATTTACTATTATTATATGTTAGGTTTCATAACTATTTTACAGTTTTTATTTTGGATTATTGATTCTCATCACTGTCTAATCATTCCGATTCATAGTTTTCTGCCTAGTTTCTGTTAGGGTGTTATAATCACATGAGCCAAATAGCCTTGGAAACCCCTTCTTAAAAGCTCTTTAGCTCCTATAGCAGAAATCATGCTAGACAAACTACCACACCTTT
The DNA here is from genome assembly GCA_948193065.1 of Aleurites moluccanus. NCBI lineage: Eukaryota > Viridiplantae > Streptophyta > Magnoliopsida > Malpighiales > Euphorbiaceae > Aleurites > Aleurites moluccanus. Next base: position 1,695 of record CANXYC010079506.1, on the reverse strand, counting down.
TGCCTTGAAACACAAAGTTAGATTGTCCCTCTGGGTTGAACTCCACTCTCTTCCAATAACAATCAATAAAAACTCTATGCTATGCTAGCCAATCCATACCCAATATAACATCTAGTTATAATACAGGCAACTCTACTAGTGTCACTAGAAGTCTCCTTTTTCAATCTCTACTACACACATATCATATTCCCAATCTACAATAACAGTTTTACCCAATGGTGTAGACACCTCCAATGACAACTTCATTTTTTTTACTACCCTTACCTAATTTCTTTGCAAAAGTAGAAGATACAAATGAATGGGTAGTACCCAAATCAAATAAAACTGAAGTCAAATTATTATGAATAAGAATTGTACCTTTCACTGTGGTATTTAATGTCTGAGCTTCCTACCGATTGAGGAAAAATACTCTACCCTATCCTCTACCAGTAGGTGGCTATGTAGGTGTAGCAGTATGTAATATCTGCAAAATTTTTGTCGTTTTAATTAATTGTATGCTTGATAAATTTAATTAATTGGAGATATAAATGTTTGAGGAATCCAAAAATTTCTGGTCTACAGGATTTTTGTGAGGCTGATTGCATAATATTAAAGAAGTAATTTGATAAAGTAAAATATATAAAAGTTGTAGGTGCATATCTCATATTTAATTCTATAAAGTGGTTTGATAAAATTCTGTGTGTGTGAGGAGTTATGCCTCCTTGAGCAGGACCTGTCTGGTTTATTATTTTTGCAAGAAATCTGTGTATGTTTGAATTTTTTGGGAATAACTGAGGTAGTTTGAGCCAAAGGTTTAAACATGAAAAATGTTTCTTTGTGTGTTATGTTGTTGGTTATAAAATTTCAGGAGATTTGGGTAAGAATAACTCAGTGGAGAGTAGAATTTCTCAGGTATGTTCGGATGGATTTTGGGCAGTAAGTCTGGGTGACATTTAGAGAGTCACCATGGTCTGTGTAGTTGCCTTTGTGATTTGAATTTTGGATATGTTAAGCTCCTGTATGTCTATTTTAAGTGACAAAAGGAATCAGAGAGTTTGGATGTTTGTAGCTCATTTGCGAGTTGGTTAAGTATAAGTTGTCGAGGAAAGGTTTCAGCTCAACAGAGAATGGTATTAATGAGCCGACAAATGCGAGGTGGCATTTGCGAGTTGGCAATGTGAGCTAGCGAAGTGGCGAGGGGAGTTTGGCAAAGAGGCATATGCGAGGTGGCATTATGCGAAGAGGAAAAGGCGAGATGGCATTATGCGAAGAGGCATTATGCGAAGAGGGAGAAGAGGCATTGTCGAGGCGGCATATGCGAAGAGGAGTTAGCGAAGAGAGTTTGGAGAGGCAGCATATGCAAAGTGGCATACGCGAAGTGGGATTTGCGAAGTGGCATTGCAAGAACAGATTGGGAAAGTGGGAAGTGCGAACTGGGAAGTGCGAGCTGGGAATTGCGAGCTGGAAATTGTGAGGGAATATTGCCGAGGCAGGTTGGCGAGGCGAGCTGGCGAGCGGGATTTTGGGGCAGTGGCCTATTTAACCAGTGCCCAATAGCTATTTTCTTTGCGATTCTCTTTCTTCTTCCCTTCGTTCTTCTTCAATTCTTCTCAGAATAGTTCTATTTATTTTCTAAGGCATTAATACTCAAAATTAATGCATTAAATCTTTAGATTAGCATATTTTAAGGCAGAAATTGTCAGATTCAAGCAGATT
>CANXYC010079497.1:0-50441 GCA_948193065.1 Aleurites moluccanus | reverse complement strand
CAAAAAATAATAAAAATATATTTTATATATATAAATTTTTTATATTTATATTGTCACAAAAAATAATATAGAATTATATATATATATATATATATATATATATATATATATATATATATATATATATATATATAATTAAATATTTAAATGCTTTAAATAAAAATAATTTAAAAAAAAAAAGATACAAACAATCCCAAAAAAAAATTCAAAAATATACTTTAATTATTATTCAAACCAACTGATGTTATTATTACTTTCAGTTAATTACCGACAGAATTGTCTTTGGAATATATTGATCAAACCTAAAACTTATCTGAGCCTGTCAATCGAATTCAAGCCGAATGGCTATTGGGAATTATTGAAGGATGGCTAGAAGTTCAAAGTAAATAACCAATAGAGACATCATAATTTGCTCTAATTCTTTTAAAAAAATACATTAGGGGTCCTATATTAGCATATATCGCAATTAACCACGAACTTGAGCATAGGAATTTAACATATTCTTAAATCAATTGGGCAAGTTAAGCAAGAGCTCACAGACTATAATTTAAGAGCATCATTGCTTCAGGAACTTGTCCCTTAAGACAATTAAGGACTATAACATGAATTGAATCCATTAATTCTTACTTCACTTGGACCAAGTTTAGAAGAGCTCCTTGGTTTTAGTATATGTAATTCACAGAGATAATATTCCAATCTAAAACAGAAAATATAAATAAATAATATATGTGTGTGAATTAAAAATAATAGTAATGAAATATAAAAAAAATTTCTTATGAAAGTTATTAGCTAAATATTGTAATATAAATATTATAGTCAAGTTTAATAATAAAAGAGTTACTGAAAGTGCTAAAAATTTAAAGGGGATTGCTAATATTTCCCGATTCGAATTTTCTGTTTTGTTTTGTATATCATTTTTTTTTTATTTTATATTTTTTTTATGCGTCACATTATTATTTTTCTAATATATTTTGATAGTCAATATTTTTTGATAAATTATACAACACATAAACAAATATTAGACAATAAATAAAATACATAATGACACAAAAAATTCTAACTGAATATTTCCACTCTTAAATTAAGGTAGTGTTATTATTAGAGAGTATTTTATTAGGGATAGAGCAACAAGTATTTTTTTTAGTCATAAAGTGACTAATTTGCCCCTATTTTTTTTTTGTTTGTTGCCTTCCCCTTCAAAAATCATAATGAATCATGTGCTATTGTATCACGATAGAAATCAATTTGAGCATCAATATGAGAAAAAAATTGTAAATTTTGTAAGTAGGAATTGGTTTTCTTTATCTTATTATGTCAAATTTAGTGTGACTTTCACCAATACAATACAACAGAAAATAATAGTTAATGATTATCCAACTCAAGTCCAAGAAGTTTTTTCATTGAAACTTTCCTTTCCAACAAGAATCAATAAACTATCATTTCAATAATTAACGCCATTTTATTTTGAATCGCTAAAGAAAAAGATAAAATCTTTTTGTTGCTTTATACTTTTCTTCAGTTCTTGAACAAATTGATAAGAGTAAAAATTCATTGTAATTCTAAATAATTTTAGGTTTAGGTACAACTCCAAAAGGTATAAAAAACCCAATTCTCTATTCAAACAAGCAAAAACAATTAGAATCATTGGAGATGTTTCTGTTTTATCTACTCTTATTTTCCGAGAAAAGCTTGTTTGGTAGAGTTCAAGAATTGAAGAATGCACACTCGAGTTCCCCAGTTTTGAAAGAGATTTTCTAGACCAAAATCCTTTTTTAATTCAATAATCAAATCCTGAAAAAACAAAGGAAGATGAATCTTTATCATCAACTATAGTGGTTATGACTAAATTTCCTCCCCAACTTTAATGCTTTTGAATTCGTTTCTTCTATGTCTTCTGAATTTGATTTGTCAAATTTATTTGAAAACAGGAGAAAAACAAGATCTATACGCTTCAAAATTCTCAGCAAATGCAATTATGAACAGAATGGAAGAGGTTGCAAAAGGTTTGAACTTTAAGGTAGCTGAAGTTAAAAAGTTTAAATGGAGAAGAGATAAAGAGGTAAAGATTAGGGCTGAGCACGTGATGCAGAAATTTCAAATTCATCCGTATCCTTAAATTGAAAAAATAATGAAGAAAAAAAATCTCTCAAATTCAAAAAAAATAATCAAATCAAATCAAAACTAAATTAATATAACCAGATGAGATCGAAAATACTTTAATCTTTATACTGATAACCGAATTGTATATAAATTGTCTGAAATTTCTGAATTTTTGAACCTATTAAATAATTTATATATATTTATATAATTATAAATTTATATTATATACATATTTTTGTATTTATATAATTATAAATTTATAATATGTCCATATTTTTGTATTTATATAATTATAAATTTATAATATATGGTATATATATTATTATTTATATATGTATTTGTATTTATATAATTATAAATTTATAATATTTTTTATATATATTACAAAATTATATTCAGATTTCCGAATATCCAAACCTAATTCTTGAATATCTGAATCAAATCGAATTGAAATATCTGAATATACGAATTCAACTTAAATATATTTGAATTGAAACTTTGGTTTAAGACCAAAGAATTTAAAAATAAAATCCCTAAAAATTTGGTTCAATTCGAAAATTTTCATAACTCCAATTTTATCCATAATTTAGCTCCTTATTCTCTAGATTAATCTCTCCGTTTTCAACAGGTGATGCAGACATTATAGGCAGAATAACATTAGAAGCAGAAGTTGCTAAGACAGGAGATTTCACAATGGCATTATTATAAGCCTTCTTATGATTTCTTGTTTCAGTTGCAGCATTTATGTTCTCTCTCTCTGCTAGTTCTTGTTGGTTCCCCATTTTACTCTTAACCAATGGAGAATACATTGTTTCTGCAATGTAAAAGAGATGTTATATAAGTCGAGAATATCAGCATCCAAGGTTAGATAATAATTCATGTTTAAGAAAATTTCCTTTAACATGTTCAATTTCAATTATTTTTTTCATTTTCTAATTTTAAGAATTCAGCATTCTGAGCTTCAGTAAAAATGCACCATAAACAAATAAATGAAATTTCAGGAATCTATTTCTTTCTCACCATCTCTGAGTGAAGGATCTCTAATTCTGTAAACCTCACAACTGGTTCTTACATCAGCATTTTATGTCATAAAATCATATGTAAAGGGTAAGAATCACTTGAGAGCTGTATTTCAACACTCTCAGATAACTAAAGACTTCAATTCATCTATCCAATATCTGAGAGCTGTATAGAATGCAGGCAAATAATAATAATAATAATAATAATAATAATAATAATAATAATAATATAAAGCCAGGGGAAACTCTATTTCATTGCATAGTCAATCTAGTCAGCCTATTGTGAATAAGTTCATTTAACTATGAAAAGAATGTTAATAGATTTGATGAAGCAACAGAACCTTACTTAGCAGTCATGGCATTTCAAACCAAGAAAATTACCCTTTATGCTCCCACAAGTGATGAATCTATTGAGAGAATTCCGGAACCTGGTCAAGATGATCTTTCTGCATAAACCTCTGAGCATCCATGCCCACTAGATGATATCTGGGTTTTGTTTCCACAAAGTCCTAGAACCCAAGTTGATGCCCCAGCTTCCATAAATATCATCTCTTGTTCATGACACATCAGATCAATTTCTGGCGATGCTGGCCTTCCATTTTCCAGATCACTTATAGCTTTGTTCCCATTCACGCAATCATCAGTCAAAGTTTTATGGACACCTTGTCCACTCAGACTATCTTTCCTCCCTTGTGTGGACAAAGCAGTAATAGTTTCAACATTGTGATTGTTTTCTCTCTCAGGTTGCCTATCATCCATTTTTCCTATATAGAGGAGTTACATATTTAGAATCAATATAAAATGTTTATTAATGAAAAGGATGGATCTTATCTAAAACCTTCTACATTAACTTGTTCATAGAAGCAAAAATACTCAGGCTATAGCACAAACATATAGACAGGAAGACAAATATTTCAGACATTGATCAAGTTTTTCTAACCTATCAAAAATTATTTGATCTTTTCTACACAAGCAAAAAAAAAATGATAGAAAAGCCGAGGGCAACACAGTGATGTCATTAAAGTGCTTGATATTGGAATAAGACCAAAATGAACAGCTAGAAAATACTATATCATATTCTTTAACAAAGCATTATTGATATTCTGAAAAACAGGAGGTAATAATGCATAAGAGAGATTTTTCTAAAAAGCAAGTCTAAACTCCTTATAACTCACTCAGTTCACTTCTCTCCCCCCAAATAAAAATGACTTCCTATTACTTCCTGATAGAAAACTGAATCTCCGTGAATATGATAAATATACTTTAGTGTACATCTTATAAAAGTAATTAGACTTGAAAATAAGATTAAATAATATAGATATAATCCATGTTAACACTTGGTCTGTTTTCAATATAATAAGAGATGTTTCTAAATATCTAGAGAACTACCAATTAATCCGGTAACAGATCGTATTGAGATTTTCTGAAAGCTATTTAGCGAATTTCTTCTAATGTTGGATCAGAAAGTTAGCCAAAGAGAAAATATAGTAGTTCTATCCATTGCAGTCATGTAATTCACAGTAAAATTTACAAGGAAAAGAAAATGCTAATAAATGTTTGCACATATGTTTCTATATATTTATCAAAACCTGCAAGTGCCTTTCTAGCCTCCTGTGAAAGTACAACTAACAGTGCACATATATCCTTCACATCCTGTGGTTGAAGTACGCCTGCCAAAGGAGACCTCCATTCACATGCATGAATGCTAATCAGTATTTGGAAAAAAAGAAAAAAAGTAAAGGGGAAAATTTCCCTGAATAATATGAGGAAAATGATGCAGAAAAGTGTTTACTTGTATTTCAATTTTGACAATCCCGATACAGTTGCACTAGCAGCATGAGGAACAGAGGCAGATAAGGGAGAAGAAGAAGCTGCAGAATTCCTTGGATGATTTTCCTGGATGAAAGTAAAAAAAGGAGAAAAGGAAAAGTGAAAAAAATGAAAAATAATTTGCAGTTTGAACCAGAGATCACATGGAGATGGGACCAAAAAGCAAATGAGGAAATAATAACATAAAATTTTACACCAGTCTAATCTTAAAGAGGAACTTAAAAATTAAAGATATCTACCATTTTCAAAGATCACTCAGTGCATTAATGACATCTAAAGTGCATAAAAATCACAGTCAATTTGGATAAAGCCTAAACTACAGGAACAAGGATGGATTGATTGCAAAATTGAGAATAATTTTGTTCACTAAAGTACAATAATACTAATAAAACCTCTTGTGCTTGTAGATGGAGGGTTCAATCTGATACTAAAATAAATAAATAAGAACATTTGCTTTGATATAAAAAAAAAGTATACGCTCATAAGGATCAACTAGATTTTTCTTATCAATCATACCTGTTGAAAATTTTCAGATTGATCTTTAGTTACACTGCCCAAGAGTTCCTCATTTTTTCTCTTCTTGGATACCAGAGGGGTTCCGTAGCCAGATGATCCAATGGCCGCATTTGCTGCTTGCTGCATGCAAGCAATGCCATTATGATTACCATGAAAGAGAGCCCTTCTTTCTTCACTTCCTTCAAAATTCTTGCAGTCCATGCATTTACAATTGTCAGAGCACAAAATATTGGCTTGGAAGCACTCACAGTACTTCTTCAGGCACCCAGATTTCTTGCACTGACATCCTTTATTGTGCTTCCCAATAATTTGAGCTTCCCTTGCATCTTCCTGGATTTATTTTTATGACATTTTAAATGCATGCAACTTGTAACGAGAATTGAGAATGAAAGTTTAAAATTCAAAAAATAAGTTGCTAAGCTCATTTTGAGCAAGTAATTAACACATATCTCCCTTCTTATTCTAGAGTCCTATGCAGTGATAAATTACTTTATCCAAAATTTCTTCTGAAAATTAAATGCATAAAGAGAGCTCAAGCATCACTATGTAATCTGTGTCTTTACACTAAATCTAATTCAGAAGTAATGAAAAGAAATCAATATTAGGTCAATGCCTAGCCATTGATTGGAAATGGGAAACGTGCCATATGCTAACACCAGTAAATAAACTTAATAAAAGGTACATTTTATGTAAAATAAATTTTGTTTCTTCTTTTCTAATGAGAATCATGCTTAAGCACTTAATTTAACTATTATCAAATCATAGATTAGTGACATAATGTTAACCATTATTGGTTCAAACTCAGAGGAGACAGATACCTTTGCATCCAGATGTCCATGCGGGCTGCTCGCGATCTTAGGTCTAAAAGCATTTGGATTGCGCTCTAAGGTAGCTCCAACAGCCTCTTGCCTAGCAGCCTCATTTTCCACATTGTTATAACAATTTATGCAATTGCAACCATTACAATGAATTCCAGCAGCAAAGCACTCACAATACCTAAAAATTACAAAAGCTTCCTTCTTATAATAGTGAAGACTTAAAAAAAACATGATGCATGGCACTACAATAGCCAACTATGTCAAAGAATACATCAACTGTAGCTCTAGTGGAATCCTATGAATTTGTTGCACACTGAATTTATATGTTTTGTGCTTTTAAAGAATTTGAGTATACCCAATTGTTTACTCTTCAATGGTTTACAAAAAGACCAAGCATAGGGAAGAGAGGATAAAATTGCATGTAAACTTCAAAACTATGGGGGAGGAGGAGAGGGGAGGAAAAGTGAAGCAATTACAAACCAGGTCATTCCCTCACAGAGCATCTTACTCAGACTATCTAACTTTTCTGTCTTTGTACACAGACTATCTAACTTTTCTGTGTCTTTGTACACAGACTATCTAACTTTTCTGTCTTTGTACACAGACTATCTAACTCTTTGAGGAAACATGGAAGAAAAAGACGTATCATTTCTACTTTCTAGTTTATTTATATTGCAATAGCCTATAAGCATAACATTTTTTTATGTTCCATATTCCAATACTATTTAAAGAGTTAAAGCTCTTCATGACTACTCATGAAAACTCTCTCTCTCTCTCTCTCTGTCTCATGATTAACACATCTTACCTTGACAAGGGGAAGGGACAAGCATATGCAAACAGATTTACAAAAACCACATATTGGTTGGCGACATTATCAAAACTAAAAATCTATATAAAAAAAAAAGATAAATCGAACTTCCGTGCTGAAAATACAAGCAAAAGAGAAGGAATACTTACAGCTTCAAGCATCTCGAATTTTTGCAATTACATTGCTTTACTTTCTTAGGAGTACTATCTTTTGCATCAACATTATTTCTTGGTCGTGATCCAGGAGACTCTTGCTTGCTGAAAAAATCACATTTGCATAATGGTAAAAATAGCGAGCAGATCATTGATGAGAGAAACAAAATAGTGGTCAGAACAAAGCGAGGATTAAAAAAAAAAGCAGTATAAACGGCATTCATTTATTAAAATATGTATATATTCTGATATAAAACAATTATATTATAATTAATCAATTCAAAAAGTTAGATAATGTTTATTGTGAAATAAAAAATTGAGCACAGCTATTAGATGCTAAAAAAAACTATCCGTACAATTTACCAAATAATATGCTCAATGTTTCATTAATAATGCATTCAAAGATCTTATAAATTAATTAAACATACTTCCTACCAACACTTGCTCATAGTTTTAAGCAGAATTTAACTCCAATTTTTATTTTTTTTATCTTACAACTAATTTACATTCGAATTTGACTCTACAGTGAAATCTTTCATCATAATAGAGAAACTCAACAAATGGAAAGAAACTCACGCTATCGACATTGTTGGCAGCGGAAGTTTCTGCACAGGATGAGGTATCCGACGCACCACCGGCACTTGTTGTGGCCGGGCTTGCAATTGCGGCATTGCCGGTAGCTGCTTTGGTGGCGTTTGTAACTGTAAATGCAATAGAGGTTGAGGCTGTGAAGACAATTGCGATTGCACCTGCAGTAACTTTAAAGGTGGTTGTGAATGAGACGACGGTTGTGGTGGCTGGTGCTGCAGCTTTGAATGCTCCGGCAAGATCACATTAGCTGATGCTCTACAAATCGCCGTAAAATCCAACTGCCGCGCCAATTTATTTGGCGCAAAATTGGTAATCGCTTCACTTTGTTCCATCAATTTTTTAAAACAAATCACACATACGCACGCACCAAATCCACAATTTGCAAGCAAATCTAATAATTTCTCAATACAAGATTACAGGAAAAAGTTATTAAATTAAAAAAGAAAATTCAAATCCGAACAATAGAAAGAAACGGTGAACTCAAAACCAGCAATAGAGGAGTTAATGAAAGATTAGGGAGCTGAGCTAAGAAGTCTATTTTTTTTTATTATTAATGTGGTCTATCTCTCCCTCGCCAGTTTTTGAAATTTTAATTTTAGCATTACCGGAGGGCAGGATGAGGATGATGATTGATCTGACGGTCGAACTTGAAAGTGTTAACTTAACGGATCAGATTGAGTAAAAAAGTTTGGTTGATTTAAAGCCATTGGATTAGCGACACGGTTTTGGGAATTTTAGGTATTGCAAAGGGAATGCGAGTGGAGTGGAATTTGGCGGTAATGGAGTCTGAAAGCGACCGGATTTTGTTTCTGTTATACACGAGTATGGTTATGATTAACTTTGACTTTAAGTTTAAATCGACGGCTTATATTTGAAACTTTTTTGAATGACAAAAGCATTAAGCAGGATTAATTTTGAATTCAGAATTCGTCTTACCAAACGAGGCTTTGTAATTGGCAAATTACTGGTCAAAACGCTGTCGTTTGGTATCTGGTACAGTTGCTCTATGTTCTGGAAGGACATTTTGGTAATAAAAAGGGTATTTTCACGAGTTCAATAATTTTTGACTTGGCGTATTGATTTTTCCATAAATAAATAGTAAAACACATTATAGAGCCTAACAAAATTGTGTTTGTATATATAATAAAAATTAAATTTTTTATTATATATGAAATAATTTTTTTTAAAAATTAAATTTATATAAAATTAAGTCAATAATTTTTTTCATAATATTGATTTTATATAAGTCTCAATTAAAATTTATGTAAATCAATTTACATTTAGTTTTATTATTTTTAATTGGTTCGTAATCATTTATTATAAAATTGATTCATATATATTTTTATAATAATATTTAAAATTATGAATGATAATAATAATTTATACATATTAAAATATTTAAAATAATATTAATTTTAATAAAATAATATGATTAAAATGTACATAAGAAAACCGGCTCGTGATTACTTTATTTTTTTTTATCTTCTAGCGAGGCTTTCTACAATGAACAAAAATTTATTTCTAGAAAGCTTCGAAGTCTATCACTTTGGGATAATATTAAGATTTTGGGCGTGAATATCAATTAAAATTTAATTTAAAAAAAATATTATATTATTTGTAACATTTAAATCTTTACATCATTTTTAAAATTAAATAAAGCCAATATATTATATGAGATTTTTTTTATTGTTGGTTAGCTCATTTTGTACAAAAAAATGAATTTCTTATATATATGTATGCTGATGGATAATTAAAAATTAAGTGCTAAAATTTTTAAATTGTTTAAAAGTTTAATAATTTATTGTAATTTATATAAATTTTAAGTTAAAAACTTTTAACTTATATTTTAAATAAATTTAACTTAATTGAGATTATTGTTGTTGTTATTTGTATTTCATATTTTTTTTATATTACTTAGAGAAAATATAACATTATATGATTTTATAATTTTATATTATTTTATTTTAACAATAAATAATATTTATTTTTATTTAAAGAAAAAGTATTATAAAATTTTTTTAGAAAAAGTTATCAAACAACTTAAAATTAAAAATTCTAATAATTTTAATTTTTAATTATTGAATCGTGTTAGTAAATAATACCTTAATTTTAAAAAAAAAAAAAAAACACCTCATCCCATTTGACAAATTAATTAACTACAATTTGGTGATTATACAAATGATAAAGTGAAAAAACATTATGTTTTATATATGATTAAGAAGATGAAGTGATCATTTAATGACTTGTTGTCCTTTCCTTGTTAAGCATAGCAGACTTTATTGCAATCTTTCTGAAAGTTACATAGAATTGGGAGTTAGAAATTAAACTGGGAGTTACCTAAACTTTTAAACTGTAAGTAATAGTCTTAAATCTTAATTAAACACTATATTATTCTATTAATTTAAGATTTTTTTTTAATTTTATGGGCTGTTGGTTTCTCAGATTCTGTTACCATTAAAACGTTTGGTGGTAATGTTCTTAGTATGCATTATGTTTAATCCGAAGTATGGGTGGCCAATTTGCTTACTAGAGTTGCTCATGTCAATTTGCATGAAAACAGGTTAGTTCTTTTAACTTTTATATTGGAATTTTTTTTCCCAGATGTTTGCACACCAGGTGTTTGTGGTTTTGCCAAGAATAATTTTACTTTCTCTGATCTAATTTGTTGAGGAAGATTAGGTAGAGCTTAATTTAGTTTGCACTTTGCAGCTCTGCTGTTCAGAAGGAGACAATATCTACAACCTTCTCCATAAGCTATAATCAAAATAAACAGAACCCATATATCTAGGACAGTATTTTACACCTACATTTTTGAAAGCATGCACAAGCATGTTATCTTTTCCATGAACATCCCTTTAAAATTCTCAGCATTTCTTTATAGGATAACAATTTTCTTACTCTTCCTTTCTTGTTATTTCAGAAAATTCACTCTAGATAATATAAATTTTGGATGCACTCCACTAATTACTTCTTATTTGGTCAAGTTTTGATTCTACATCTAAATTAATGTACAACTTATTCTGAAATTGCTTTGATTTGCCGATGTACCATTTACCTTTTTTTACTTCGATATGGATTTTTTTTTTTAAATTCTTACTTGAATTTGCTTAGTTATAGAAATCACAAATTTCACACATAGTGGTGTTTTTAGAGGATGTTTGGATTTTCTTAAATCAAAAGTACTTTTTATTAATAAAAAATTATTATTTCAAAAAATACTTTTTAATATAAGTATCATTTTAGTATTTAAAAAAATTTAATTGAATCTAAAATTTATTATTGCCAAACACACAAATAAATAAGTTTAAATAAAAAAATTTAATTCACTATAATATTTTTAATTTAATTGATGAATTTTTAATTTTCAATTGGGAATTTAAATATCCGCATAAATTACTAATTAAAGGTCTTTCTTTTTTATGATCAATATCGACAACGGAGTTCAAACTCAAATATCAATTGCTATGCTTTAGATTTCTTTCAAATAAATCATGACGACGCCCTTAAAGTTTTTCCATAATTAATATCTTGGACACTAGCGGTTATTTCAAAATTAACGCATTAATAAGATTAGGATCCACTCGAATTTTCAAACCGAACAAATTATAGTAATTTTTTTTTTTTTGAAACTCGAGCACGAAAATATTTTAGCATTGAGAATTGAACTGTATCGATTGTATTTAAATTGAATTGTATCTCCGAATATTCAAATTAATTAACTAATTTATATATTTATATAATTATAAATTTATAATATATGGTCTATATATTATTATTTATATATATATATATTTTTATTTATATAATTATAAGTTTATAATATTTTTTATACATATAATAAAATTATATTCAAATTTCTAAATATTTAAATCGAACCCAATTAAAATATTCAAATATCTGAACCGAACTAAAAAATCTTCAAATTGTAACCGAATTCCGAAATACCCGAATTCTTAAATCTTACTTTACCAAATGTTCAAAATAATTTGATACAAATATTTTCTCTATTCAAATAGGAATCAAAAATTTTATTTTTAAATCTCCGAATAGTGTACATCCCTATACAAGATTGTTAATAATGATTCAATATTTTATTAGTCATTATTTATAAAACAATGATTTTTTATTTTTAAAATATTAAAATATAACATATTTTAATTATAAAATAATTTACGCCCTAAAAATTTTATATTTTTCATTAAAATTAATGTAAAACCAAAAATATTGAAATATAGATGATTAAAGTATTAATTATGATAAAATTCAGGTATGATATAATAACTTATTTAATACGTGTTAACATCGATATCAATAGAGATGCGGAAATTTTTTCTTTTTAAGAAACAAATTAGCTAGGCTTTCAATAGGGAATGAAACCGATGACTCAATTTTATAATTTTGAAAATAATTATAGAAAAATGTTTTTGATTTATGTATGTATGGTATATATAGGACATCTACACCACAAAACATGGATATAAATTTATTTAAAAAAAAAAAACAAATCTATCAATAGCTACTTAGCTAACAAGATTGGAAAAAAAAAAAAGTTTTATCCAACTTGATCAAATTAAAAATTTCACAATAGATATGGGATGAGTTTGATTTCTCTATATTTTGTTTATAAGATTAAGTAGGTATTTGATTTAATTGTTAAGAGTTAGCTGATATATATATATATATATATATTTACTCTTAATAGCTAAGTCAATGTGTTTAGTAAATAAAATAAAACAAAAGCTAATAATTGTTAATAGTTGTATATATTTTTTTACTCTTAACAGCTAAGTCAATATGTTTAGTAAAGAAAATAAAATAAAAGCTAATAATTGTTAGTGGTTGTTTGGTAAGTTTTCTGATGTAATTATTAATTTTTTATTTTTAATAAATATATTATAATATTAGACTATTAATAACTGTTAACTATTAGATAATTAAAAAATGATTATTTATAAAAATTATAATTTGAAGTTTTAAAAAAAAAATTATACTTTTTAAAGTAAAAAAATTAAATTATTCTTTAAAATTAATATTTATATAAAAAATAAATATTAATATTTATCATGATCATTAAATATAATAATAATTAATAACTAATAATAATAATTTTACTAAATATATGTAACAATCAGCTATTAGATAAGAGTTAAATTAAACAAAATCTTAAACAAGCAAATAATTGTGATTTTGAAAAGTTTCATTTTAGAGTTTTTTCATAATAGCTATTAGTTAATTTAAATTTAGACTATTTTATTCCTATAAAAAAATTATTATTAATAAAATATTTTTTATATTAATTTTTTTATAGCTATAATGATAATAAATAATTATTAAAATGTTAATTATAAATAATATTTAAAAAATTCATAATATTATTTATATTTAGAAAAAAATAAAATTATATAATGAAAAAATTATTGGTAGTTTTTCAACTACTCATTTTTTATTCTTACAATTTATGTAACATATTAAAAAAATAATTAAGATATAAAATAATATATTAAAAATAAATTATATTTTTAATCGTTATTTAACATTTTATTAATAAATATTAATAAAATTTTATCAAATAATTATATTTTTTATCTATAAGTTATTAATTAACAACAATAGTTATATCAAACATGCACTAAATTAAAACTAAAATAAAAATATTTTCTATTTACAAATTCTCTAATTTATATTGAAACTAAACTAAAGAGACAAACTTAGTAAAAAGTACAAAAACGAATGATACTACGTATTCTATTGCTAAATAAAAAAGAAATAGTCATAATAAAATAAATAAAAGTTGATTATTAGAAAATTAATCATCAATAAATAATTAATCATTTCTATTAAATAATATATTTATTAAAATATTATAATTTTCAGGATAAGAAAAAAGAAAAAAGAAAATTTCATTATTGTTGACCCTCCATTGTCTGTAAAATCAATGATATCTAAGTTCCAAAACCTCATTTGATGTAGTCCTCTTAAATCAACCACTTTGCTCCACAAAATTTCCTTCTTTCTCTGCATCATCACCTTCTTTATCTCCGCCTCCAACTCAGTCACCTCGTCACTTAACTCAGTCACTTCTTTATCTCCGCCTCCAACTCAATCACCTTGCAGCTCAAATTACGCTTCATTTGCAGCCTCTGATTTTCTGTTTTCATTCGCCATTCTTAAGAATACTCTACAGTGTACTCCTTGCTATTGCATATGTGGTGGGTTTGGTTGATTCTTAATTGCGTTGGCAAGATAACACAAAATTGAGCATCAAGTGCCACTTTTGTTCTTTAATTGATTTCATCTATTAAATTTCTGGTATTTGGGTCTTTTTGAAATTAAGGAGTGGGAAAGAGTAATAATTTCCTCATCTTTCGTAAAATTATCGAACTTGATTTTCTACTTTTAATTATTTTGTTGTTTGGTTCACAAGAAAATGAAATAATGAAAATTTAGATGGTTATAATTAGATGAATGTTAGATTTTTGGGATTTGGACCTTTGAAAATTTTGGGAATGATAATTTGGGAACTTTAGAAATTTGTTTAAATTAATTTTTTAATTTTTTTATTAAACCATCCAATATTTAAAAATTTATTAAATTTTTAAATAATTCATATTCAAACTGAGATGAATATAAAATATAGGAAAATTTTTTCAACGATTATTTTTTCTATTTATAAAATTTAAATTCGAAAATTTAATAAAATAAATAAATTTCTTATTATTTGAATTAAAAAAAAAATTCATTTTTTTTTTTAATTTATTATGGGTCTCCCAGTGCTTTTTTTTTTTTTTTTACATTCACAGTACTTATTTTGATTTCACATCATAAAAAAGGAAGTACTTTTTAATTATCTTTTCATATCAGCCAATACTAACGATGTTAAGAGTTTTGATAGTCAAGTGCTAATCATAGACCTAAAACAACATAAAAACAAATTTTAAATTTAAATAATAAAATCATAAAATCACTTGTGATTTTTATATGTATTTTTTCCTTAAAATATGAAGCATTTGATATTTTCTTTTTTCTTTTATAATAATTAATTTTGACGAATCTAAATACATCAAATATATTCAGATATCTATACGTATGTTGAAAATTAGAAAAACAAAAAGAAAAAAATTAATAGCCCCTTATAATTTATAAACGCAACAAACTTTTTCATTTATTTCCATACCCAGTTAACTACACACTTTTAAAGATATATAAATATATAATTTTTATCTCCGCTAATATATACATCAATTATCAATTTAATATAATAAGAATATATAAAAAAAATAAAATATCAATATCATTTTATAAAATAATATATATATATATATATATTATATATATATATATTTTATCTGCGTTAAATATATACCTGTTACTAATTCAATAAAATAAAAATATATAAAACAAAGAAGAGTATCAATATATTTTTATTGAATAAAAAAATATATTAATTAAATATATTTTATCATTAATTAATTTGATACATGAGATAATATATATAGATAAATTTTTTTCATATATATTTATAATTTCCCAATATAATATTAGATGATACGTAAAAGAAATAATATGACAAAAGTGAAAAACAGAACAGCAAATTTTTGGATGCCCTCCTTTACGATATGGTTGTCAATCACCACCTACTACAATGGCTTTTATATCCTCACAACCGCAATCACTGCATTAATTTTAAATAAGCGTTCGATTAAATTTTTTAATATAGTTATTATTATTATTTTTTTAATCATTGTATTATATTTATTTAATTATTAATAATTATTAATTATTAGATAATTGTTAGTTTGTTAAATAACTGCTGTTTAGAAAAATTTATATTTATTTAAATAAAACGATTAAATTATTTTTTAAAAAATAATATTTAAATAAAAAATAAATATAAATATTTAATTTTAATAATTATTAAACATATTAATAATTAATAATAATTTTACCAAATGCTTATAATAATTAGCTATTATATAACAGTTACAAGCTATCAATTATCAGTCACCATAGTTATCATCAATAACTTATAGCAGTTAAACTAAATATAGTCTAACTTGAACAATATAATAATACAAGTGCCTTTTATATGGATAATTCAATTCTCTATATCATATATATCATAATTGATATATATTTTTTAATTTTAATATAAGCAATTTATTTTTAAATAGTTATGAAAATTAAATTTAATACGATTTATGAAAATTAATTAATAATATTAATATTGAAATAGAATATATATATATATATATATATTCATTTTTAATCAAAATTTAAACTTGAAATTTTACATATTTAAAAATGATTTACTGTCATTAAATCAAAGGTTTGGTTCTAATAGGATTGGATTATAGATATTTTATATTTGTATATATTGTTAGAAACATTTTGATAGGATCATATAGATGTAATTGTTTTTACTGATTACAAAAGCAAATTCGTACAGGTTAATTAGGCAATGGTGGCCAAACGTCGGCTGTGGAATTAAACTTCATTGGAGCTTTTACTTTGGTTGGCTCGCCTCTCTCTCTAGACTATGGTCACAATTGTGCCAATTTGTTTTGGTAGACTTTGGACTCTCTCTATCACAATTGTGCCAATGTAGCAACGAGCTAATTAATAAGGATATTAGGTTAACGATTTTTATATTAGTATCGTAATAGTTAATAATTTAAAATTTAAATATTATTAAATAAATAAATTTAAAAATAAAATAAAATAAATGAGTAAAAAGTGAGAATTTTAATTTATTATTTAAAATAATAATAATTGTAACAAAATATAATTTTATTTATATTTCTTTTTTTTCTCATTTAAGATATTTTTTATTTTAATTTATTTATATTTTTTTAACATAATTATTTTATAATTATATTTTATATAAAATAACCGTTTTTAACAAATAATTTTAAAGTAATCATTAAAAAAATCATTATATTAATAAGCATCTAATTATCAGTACGTAAAATACTAGAGTGCTAACAAATTACAGTAACAGTGCGTTGTCAGATCAGTAGAAGAGATAAAAAAATATTTTATGGATTAGTTGTAAATGAGATAGATCTTATGACCATATCATATCATCTAAAAGAAAGGAAACTTCTTATTTATATAAGATGATATTTATTCATATGATAGGATCTAATTTCAATTAAAAAAA
Organism: Aleurites moluccanus; assembly: GCA_948193065.1. Classification (NCBI taxonomy): domain Eukaryota; kingdom Viridiplantae; phylum Streptophyta; class Magnoliopsida; order Malpighiales; family Euphorbiaceae; genus Aleurites; species Aleurites moluccanus. The sequence goes on along the minus strand of CANXYC010079497.1, from coordinate 33,447 downwards.
AAAGTTACAGTTATGTAATAAAGAAAAGATGAAAGGTGAAGTAAATTACGTACGTACATATATGGGTCTAGCTAACGAAGCCAGGAATGTCATATATAAAACACAACAATTTGACGAAAAACCCAATAAAGCTGAATTATCAGTAACAACCAGAAATATTCATGGTCACCTCACAGTGAAATTTAGATAAAAATTCTATTTTAAAGATATAGTTTTTAAAATATTATTTTAAAAAAATTAACATTTTTAATTTAAATTTTTTATGTCTTTAAATTTTAAAATAATATATTTAATTAATTATCTAAACATTTTAAAAATTATTTTATATTTTTTAAATTTTAAAATGACATTTTATATATATTTTAAATAGATCAAAATATTCACCTCCAATTAGCAGAAATGGAGAGAATATATATATACAGTACAAAAACACAAAATCAAATACAAAAATATATATTAAGATTAATTGAAGGGTGAGGTATCCTTTTCAAGGTTAAATCCATGGAACAATAATATACATATGAAGTTTTTAATTCTTTAGATTTATGTGTCTAATTTCAACACAGATATCAGTGGAGTTCACTGACATTGATTTTTGGAGCGATGAGAAACAATTTGAATTTTTTGTCCATTATCTCATTTTTTGTCATAAAATATTTTTTTTGTGTTTTATATTATTAATAAAAAAATTATTAATTATTAAAATATTTTAAGAAAATAATGTGATATTTATAAAATTATACGAGACATTAATTAAAATATCAAATAGAATAGATGATCCGAACTAAAGGAGAAGATCCAACACCTGGGCACTTTTATTTACCATAACGAACAGAGACAATATCTACTGTCCCCTTTTCATTATTTAAATTTTAAAACTACAATCTACAATTTTTAACTTCTGTTTTAATATACTTAGTTTACTTGGTAGATCTAGTACTAATAAAAGCCTTTACTTGTACTATTAAAAGAAAAGGATTTAAGAAGATAAACTATTAATTATCACTTTTTTAAAGTGATGGCAATTATTTTTATCTATTCTATAACTGAAATTTCTAACGGTTAGCTTATTAGTTGGTAAAAAAAATTTATGTTTCGTTTTTATTGATGAGAATTTGATTAATTTTTTAAATTAATATTTTAATAATAAATTTTAAATATAAGAATTAAAAATAAAATTATATTTTTAAATTTGCTAGAAAAATTTTAATTTTATGTAACACGTAAAATTAACTAAAAAAATACTTCTAATAATGATTAATAAAATATTATTTGAATCAAAATATATGAAAAGTAATTGTAATTATCAATATTTTAGAATAACAATGGAATTAGAACCAATGTCTATTAGTCTAAGTGGTAATGAGTTATGATCCTTTAAATAAGATAATAAGTGCGGAGAGTTTTATCCCTATAGATCCTACTTGGCTCGAGTTTAGATTAGTCGAGATTCAATGAGCTTAGTTGCCAGAAAAAAAAATGAAACTAGAGAAGGGAGTAAAATGGTAGCTAAAATATACGTAATATCTATATATTGAAGGTATTTAGATCCAATCACACTTAGTATTGTTGCACACAAAACGTCCAGAATATGTCAATGGAGCTTGAAGATTAATCAGTGCCAATAAAGTCACTATCTGACACATCTTTAAAATCAACAAGTTTCCATTTCTATTTCATTGTACTTTGGATTATTGTTCCAATTTATTTTTGTCTTGCATACATATATGTGTATGGTTTAGTTATATATTGTAATTAATTATAATATATATTTATATACTATCCAATTTTCGCCAAAAGAAAAATCATTATCAATTATCATGAGACAAAACTATTTTTTTAACAGGAAAAAAATGCACAGCCTTAAAAATCAAACTACACACAATTTAGAGTAAATTGCTCCATAAATATCATAAGATAAACTATGTTAATAGTAAATTTATATGTATAAAATCTCAGTTAGAATCTTAATTAAGTGTGAATCTTCCTGAACTTAATTGGAGCTAGACTCAGAGAGAAAAAAGGGCTATAATATTCATGCATGGACCATGCTGTAATTCATTTAATAATATTATTCAAATATATAAAAAACATACATTGCAATTTTGTTGGTCAAGATTTTTAGTTAATTATGTACTATAGAATATCTATCAGCTAAAAAACAATTATGTATCTACCATATAATTGTTTTTATAATTTTAAGTGAATTAATTAATTATTAATTATCAAGATAATTTTTACCAAAACATTAAACTTGCATGCAAGTATTAATGCTGTGTAAATTTTTTTATTTTATTGTGTATCTCATTTTTTATTTTTTATTTTTTTTATAAATTATATCATTTTAAAAAAATTATTAATTATTAAAATATTTTAAAAAAATAATATGACTTTGTAAAAAAAAATAGGCACTTAATAAGAACAACAATCCAAACTGATATCAATGCCACACAAGCATTTCACATCCCAATTTGATCAATGCCGTGTAAAGACTACCAGAGCGAAACAGTTCGTTGCTCTGGAGATTCCACTAGTGGTAAGTGTACTCTTAATAATAATAATTTTATTTTTTTAATTTATCAAAAGAATTAATTAATTATTATTATTTTATTATATGGTAATATATAATTTGTGAGCTATGCCCACCACCACCCTCCATTACTATGCTAAGGTTAGGGTTAGTTATTTATTATTGTGCAAAAAATGGCCTAGGGTTACATCTGCCAATAAAAAAATAAAAAAAAAAATTTCTTTTAGGGTTTTTTAGTCAAAACTAATCCCATTCTCTAACGAAGCAAGTGTATTACACGCACCAATTAAGATCCACATATATGGAAAAGGCATCTTTGGACTAAGATGACATGACAAGCGACTAATTTCAGTTATCCTCCATACAGAGCGTGGATATTACGCGTTTACGAAAACAGTAACTTTCACTATTAGCATCTAAGGGTTTTGCCTTTTATAAGCCTCACAAAAATAAAAAATAAAAAAGTTTTAATGGATTGTGATAAGACCCGCACCTTCCTTACACGTGTAATCTTTCTATTGGTTCCTTTCTATTTACTTAATTTCTCTCTACTTTTCTCTCCCTCTCTATACAGACACGTAAATTTATAATAAATAAATTATTATGACATGGCATGCGCATGTATAATGGATGATTTTAATACCGCAAAAATAAATAAATAAATAAACTCTCTCTCTCTCTTTCTTTCTGTATTTTTCTGTGTCTCCCTACCTAAGGAATCGATAGCCTCTCTCTCTCTCTCTCTCTCTCTCTCTCTCTCTTTCTTTCTCTTTGTTTTAGGGTTTTGAGAACATCCCACTCTAAATTGTAGTCGATTAGCTTTGAATCTCTCTCTCTGTTCATAACTTTTACCTTCTTTTTTGCCGCCAAATGCTCTTTCTGGTGATACAATTTGTTGAGCTAGCCGTAAAGATTTGAACCTGACTACTACAGATAAGATCGCGTTTGAGCTTAAATAAGGTATGTATTTTACTCTAATTACTTTGTTTCTTTCAAATTTGTTTGGTTTTTTGGGAATTTCTGTGAGTTTTGTTCAGTTTTTTCTGGTTTGTGTAAGGTTTTTATGTCATTTCACTGTGTTTTGTACGTCAACTTTAGTCATTATTATGTGTATTTTATTACCACGGTTTTTATTTTGATGGATGAATATGTAGATTTTCCGATATTTCATGGGATATTTTGGTGGTGGAGGCTATTTTTCACTGTTGACTTAGTCATCAATTTATGAAATATGAAACCCTAATTTAGCTTTTTTATTTTTTTATTTTCTAATTTTCTGATTGATCTTATCGCGATTCTGATATTTAAGTTAGAGCTTTTTATTAGATTTGTGTTTTTTTATTGTTATTATTTTATGATTGAGGATTTGTCATATTGTTTTTAAACACTTTAATAAGTTTTTATTTGTATAACCCTAATTAAACTTATTATGGTTTGTCTAAATTAATCTGCAATTGAAATGTATTTGTTCAATTACATTTTGAATTCTATGTTTGTAAAGGATATCGATATAGTAATTTTATGATCTAAATTTGTTGTAATGGTAATCTAGGGTTAATAATTAAAATTTTCCTTTTAATTACATTATTTCCTTTTGTTTTGGCACCTGGATTGTTATTTTATGTTAAAAATCACTCTACATATTGATAATTTTAATTTCTTACCTATTTAGAATGATGTCTTTCATGGAATATTTCTTTTTTTGGCTATAAATATCCTAACTATAAATTTAAGTACAAAAACCCTAACATGGTTTGTTTGGGACTTGAATAGTTTGCTTGGGATTGACTTTCATTTTTCATCTGAACTATGTTGTTAGATGCATATGATAATGACATTACTTAAGCTATTTATGATTATGTGTGTATAGGAAATTTATTTTTTGAACAACTGGGGCTATTTATGGTTGTAACATGGAGAAGAATATTGTGGTGGAGGAGAATCATCCAAGTGGCAATTCTAACCTAGTCTCCAAGTCTGTGGAGTCATCCGTTAAGATTGACTCCATATCTATAGATCTCATCAATACTAATGAGAAGATTTCCGTACAAAACTGTGAACATTTTTCAATACGGTAAGCCTTGATCTTAAATGTCTGTTAATTTTGTAGGCTTTATATTAGATTATATGGTGTATATGTTAATATATATATGGATGAATGTATTTGCAGATGTGCATGAGAGAGAGAGAGAGTGTGTGTGTGTAAGATCTTACTTGCTGTAATCCAATGAAGATCATTGAGAGTATATGTAATGACCAGGTGTTTATCACCTAGTTCAAAATTTTTTTTTCCTGAATAATTGTTCTCACTTCTTTAGGTTCTTATTGACATTATTTTATGTTCGTATACTTTATATGCAGATATGTTATTGCTTATCAATGAAGATATATATACTGTCAATGAGATAATTTGTTTGACATTCTATATAGTTAGTGGTAATGGAGCTGCTTACTGTTGTTGGATGAGGTGAATTAATTGTAATTGCAATTAGAGAATAAGGATAAAGAGTGAGATCTGTTACTTTTTTAATTTCTTTTGTTACGTTTTGTATTTGTTACGAACTATATATATCGTTAATGCTGTAAATGAGCGACTTCTGCATTTTCTACAAAACTATGCCTTACAATTTCTACAAAACTATGCCTTACAAATTGCCTTTCTCCTGAATGCAGTGGGTATGTATCAGAAATTCGTAAAAAGGACTGGAAGATGTGTTGGCCGTTTGATTCAGAAGGTGACAGTAATCAGCATGATGATCAAGCATGCGGGCTCTTTCCCTTACATGTTCCGAAGTTCAGATATTGGCGTTGCCAGAATTGCTTGTGGGATATTAGTGCCAAAGGCATTGGAAATGATTATGGGTCCGTCCTTAAATCTTGTAGTGGTGGATTAAAATCCAATAGCATTTGTTCTCATATCCTTGATGATGTTGCAACATTGTTATCTGATTTCCAGCAAGCTCCAAAAATTGACATTCTTGAGGTGAAAAAGGTTGACGCTAATGCTTCAGCTAAATTGAATAACCCAGAATATTATCCTTCATCATGCATTGATAAAAAAGAAACAAAAACTGAAGTTGCAAATGGTCCCGCCACAGGTATATATTACTCCAATACAAGCTCATATGCAGACTCATATTCACCATATTAAATTATTTGGTCCATTCTTTGTGTTCTCTCCAGGGCACCACAATATGGAATCAGATGATAATTTGAATCAGGAAATTACTACAGAAATTTCAAGCCTGATGCAGAGAACTTGTCATACAGATGACATAGGTAAATTTGCTAACAATGATCTAAACTTGCTTGCCCAGGATCTGCAGTAAATTAAAACCAAAATATTGGGATGGTTTTGATGCGTCTACACTCATTCCAATAATAATGCTCCTGATACATGCTGTAGGAAATCTCAAATCAAAACTTAATGGATCTATAGACCTATACAAACCAGTCTGTGGACATCTTGAAGTTGCTGATGCTGAGTTGTCTGAAAATCTTAATTGCATGGCTGCAAATGCTGCTAAGATTCTTGAACCAGGAAAAGCAATTTCTGTGGCTGATCAACTCAAAGAGTTAACACCTTGTGGAATGTCAGGTGAAGGTGGTGATATTGAGGAGGCAAGTAGTGCTGACAAGTGTCGAGCGGGTGAGCATCCTTCCCTGGAGTTGGATGAATGTGATTATGCATCATCAGAAAGTGCTGAGATCATGATTGGAAATGGTCCTCAGGATCATCGTTGTGATAATTCAAGTGGGTCGCACCGCAGAAAAACTAGAAAAGTGCGTCTGCTAACTGAATTGCTGTATGAAAATGGTGATGGAGACAGTGATAACATCAGGTCTGATGGTTCTCTATCCAATGCCATTCCAGATATGTCTGCAGCAGGCAATAAGCTGCATGTTCCCCAACGTCAGGTGGCTATCCAAGGAAATTTCAGAAGGGTTTTGAGTCAACATAGGAAAAGGAAGTCGGATCCAGATGAAGATTGGAGACCCCTGGAAATTGGCTCTTCCAATAAAGCTTGTAAAGAAGTTAGGATCTTAAAGAGAGATGTGGAATCCACTGATGCAATTGCAAAGGCATTTGCTAGACTGCATTTACAAACTAGTAGGAAGAAACATTCCACCAAACACAGAATTGATGGAAGTTCTAGTATAGGTAGGAAGAAAAACAAAAGAACTGTGAATTTTGGTGTAAGTTCATCCTTAGTGCCCACAAAAGAAAAAGTGTCAAATGAAATTGACTACATAGCTGGAGATGCTTCTAATGGTAATGCTGTTGGAGTTTTGCTTAAAGACACGCATAATGCTGATACAGATAGAGAGGCCAAAATTTTTGCTTTGTCTGCCCAAAGAATGGATAGGAAACATAGTTCAAAGAAGAAAAGCAAGATGCATCAAGTTGATGATCAGCAGGCTTCCTTAATTCCTCAGAATCATGTCATGCTCAGAGAAGATCTGATAACTAGGAAAAATGTTGAGTTCTTGCACACTAGGCCTGTAATGGTTCCATTTCATTCAGCTCAGGATGCATCTGATGAAAAAGGACCAAATCTTTCTCTTAACAGCTTCTTGACCACACAAAGATACGATGCACAGAACAATCCACAGGTCAAAAAGGGGCAAATTTCTGTATTGACACAGCAAGAGGGCAACGAAGATCATGTTAGCAGGAAAGCTACAGAAGCCAAGTATGTTGGAAATTTCAATTTCGCTTCTAAACCTGTGCAAGATATGGCTTTTGGCAAAGGAGTATATAGTGACATGAGTGGCAAGAGAACTACCAATAGAATGCCCTTCCTTAATAAGAGGCAGAACTACACATCTCAGGTTGAAATTGGAAGTTCTCATATGCAGCAAAAGGTAAGAGTTTTCCAGTTCTTGCTGCCCTCACTGGAATAGTGTGGTTCTATATGCTTTTTGTGATTATAAATGGAGGGAGACATGCATTTTCCCCCTGATTTTCTCTGTTGTTTATTGTTTCTGGTTTTGTTGTTTATAACGAATTTTTGGTATTCAAGTATCAGTCAGATCTGAACAAAGCTTTTGTACAAGTATCGATAAAATCTGAGTGAATATAGTTGATGTTAAGTTGTTGTTGTGACTTGTTAATAGCTATGACTGTTTATGAATTTATGTCAGGAAACATCCTTATTGCTACATAATTTATAATTTAATTTTTCCACACTTCTGATAGATTAAGAAAGATCTGCAATTTGGACTTGTTTAGATTATCATTAGTATCTGGTTTCAGTGCCCGTAAGAAGATAATATTGCTGGTGTCCTTTTTAATATACAGCAATGTAGGTATACATGAGTACAATATCGGAAAAACCTTTTAACGTTGATGATTTGATAGTTAATTGAAACTTTCTGATTTTACACATATTCAGATATCTTAGAATGATGAAGACTACCTCTTTCCATGTGTGGCATAATTCTCGTAGTTGGTTCTTAATGTGGCTTATGTTTGCTGCTCTGAAGCCAATTATGGGTGTTTCATACTCTTGATATCTTCCAATTTAGGTCATACATTGGTCATCTTCATGGTATGTACTTGGATATTTGTGCAGCAACTAGCAAGGCACACCCATGTTAATCAATCCTTATTACAGTTATTGGTTTTTTCTTTTTAACATTGTGAAAATGATTTAGTGATTCATAACATGCCTTAATTGGGACAGCATTTGTTCTCTCTTTATTTCAGAATTTTTATAGCACATGCAGCAACTTGAAAAGAATTGAAATTCAGGAACATTCAGCATCTACAAGGAAAGACAGTGACCAGAGAACTAATAAGGTGTCTGAACAGGGAGCTTTAGATGATATTCCCATGGAAATTGTTGAACTCATGGCGAAGCATCAGTATGAGAGGTGTCTTCCTGATGCAGAATTTGATAGATGCCAATTAGAAATGACTAATAACACGAGTGGCTGGACAATGGATTTTAATAAAGCATATGGGAAGGGTGAAATGAGCTTATTTAAGCAGGAAACTACTGAAAAACGAAATTCTCATACTAAATATGGAAGAAATGGAATAGTGAAGAGGGATGAAAACGCAGGACCTGCCAAACAGAAATCAATTGATTGCTTTTCCCAGGCTGATTTAAACCAATTAAGCATGAGCAAACTACAACCTCCTACCCCAGCAGGACTTGTGACGTTTTTTCAGCGTCAAGAGAAGTTATCATCAAGTGGAGTTCAACATTCTGCTTCTAGTTCGGGAAGGCAAAATAGCGCTCAAAGTTGCAAATGGATTGGGGATGTGGGGAACAGGTCCTTGCACAACTCTCTGCAGAGTTCAGGAACATGTACTACATGCCAGGACGTCTCACAGCAAAGTAAAGAAACAACTCATCTTTGGTCCTCCATGATGCCAAATCACATGCCTTTTGTGTATAGCATTCCTCAGAAGTGCGCTGCTATAACTACTAACATAGATGTACTTTTGAATTCTCCTAGTAGCATACATAAGGAAAATACAAATGGCAGTCATGACCTTAAGTTTCTGAATCAGAATGCTGCCAGCTTTGGGAAGCAAAACAGGAACTTTGGATCTGAGACTCTTAGGAGATGTGTGGAGCACCCATTTGCTTGCAAACATAATGGGATTGAGCTTAATCAAAAACCTATGGGATCTTTGGATCTGTATTCTAATGAAACCATACCAGCAATGCATTTGCTTAGCCTCATGGATGCAGGACTACGGTCCAGCGGACCAATAAATCCGGATGTAAACCCAAAGTTCCTCAAAAGACCTTCTGTAACTCATGATCAAGATCCTAAGGAGTTCTCTAGGATGGATTCTGGGCCCTATAAGGCCACCAATACGATGAAGCACACATCATATGATTATCATGGTAAAAATCAACTTGCAGAGGATTCTTACAGACGTATTTCTGCCATTCCAGCTGTAGTTGGTCCATCTGCTTCTTCATTTCAGCATGATAAATGTCTCAGCAAGGTGACTGATTTTATGGGTGAAGTTTCTCGAGAGAAAGTAAAGGGAAAAGACTCTGATGTGCACAGACAGAATAGAGGCTGTAGATTGCAAAAATCATCATCTCCAACTGGTAATTTTGACACCAATTATGGATCCATTCCAGTTCATAGCATGCAGACATTGTTTTTTGGTGCCCCAGATTCTATGGTTTTTCCTTTACAGTTCCGTGGATTGGAAAATTCAACTAAACATCAGTTGGAGGCCTTCAGTGGCATTCGACCGGTTCATCCCCATAAAAGCAGTTCTGAGATTGGAATCTGCAGTGTGAACCGAAATCCTGCTGATTTTAGTGTACCAGAAGCTGGAAATATATACATGATTGCAGGTGAAGATCTAAAATTTGGAAAGGTGGTTCCTTTTTCAAATGGGTATCGCTCAACAAAATTGGTTGGGCTGAAGCGAAAGAGGAAGCTTCCTGCTGTGAAAGAACATCGACGGCATCTAATTTCATGATTATACCTAGATGCAATGCTGGTAGCTTTTAAAACCTCTATTGTCTTCTCGGTTAACACTTGCCTCTTTAATTGACTTTCTAATGTCTTTGCATGGGCATGTTATTGAATTTTACTTACTTTGATTTCTGTTTTCCCAGCAGGTAATGTCTCAGTTGTTTTACCAGCTTATTCAAAAAAAAAAAAAAAAAAAGCAGCAGCTTTATTAAGGATCAGATGATAAATGCCAAAGTAATACTCTGGATACAAGTCAATCATTAATTCTACAACCATGATTCCATTTACTTCTGGTTTTTGCTGAGCTATGGAAGCCATACTGGGTGTAAGGTCAGGCTTGTATATACTCACAAGTGCCTTGACCTCCACAAGTAATATTATATGTATGTATTTTTGTATGTCATCTTGTATTTTTGTGTGCTTATTATACAAGGTTTTGTTGATTACGGTACAAGGTTCTAATATAGAAGCCTAATGCTGCCCTTAATTCTCGAAAGGGCTTCCTTTTACTTCAACGAGGGCATCACTCCGTTCTTGATTGGGGAAGTAGAAAGAAAGAACAGGTCATTGACTAGTAAGGTGTACTTGAATGCCTTGGCTGGAGATTGGTAACAGGTTCGTCAATAAATCAGCAGTCAAAGAATTTTCACTTGTTATTTTCATTCTTTTTTCTTTTTTCACGTGGTATGAAAGGAAAGGGATGATGCATTGTTAAGTTTTGAGCTTGGGAAGAAACTCATTTAGATAGCATATCCTAAAAACAAAACAGCCGAGTTGATATAATAAACTTTCATTTGATATGCTGACGAAACTCTGCATTAAGCACCTGTTAAAGATTTGCTAGTTGACTACACCTAGTGCTAGTTAATTTGTTGTTGTGGAATTGTTATTATGTGCATTTCTGGAGAAGTTAAGAGAATGAAATATTCTGTGTAAATTATTGTTATGTATTGTTTATGGAAAACCCACGTCCCACTTTGTGTATCTAATGCGTTCATTGTTTAATATTTGCTATTCTTTTCAGCAGCGTCTAAGCCAAAAGCTTTTACCAAATTGCTTTATCATCATCATCATCATTATTATTATTGAACTGATTACCAAATCGCTTTGAACATGAGACTTTCCAGGTTGCGAATTCTAAGAGATCAAACATATGCAGATTTTCATCAATTTAATTCTTAACCCTAAATCACAATAGAGTAATCATATTGTTACATGCTACGATATGAAAATGATTTTTATATTTTTGAATATTAGGGAGGAGAATCAATTTTGGATCTATTATCTAGGGGAATTTTGTATGCATGATATGAATATGATCGACACTTATTGACATGAGAACTATATAATATATAGTTCATTTCTCCACAGAATTCTCTTATGAGAAACAGCTTGCTCACTAATTGCTAATATTGTTCTTTCTATTATTGTATATAATTCACAATTCATTAATCTGTTCTGTAAGACAATGAAGTAGATTTAATCAAGTATTTTCCAATGACCTATTATGTTTATATTATAATTCAAATGGTTGAAATGCAAAAAGAGGTCTGCAATTTTTATCAAAATCAATTTTATATTTATAAAAGTGGATTTAATTATTTATTAAACAGAAAATTCCAAATTATTCCGTTTTAATAGTCGCAATAGTTTGAATATGACTTCTAATAAAGAAATTACTTTTCATATTTGTATTTTTGTTTTAAGCATGTAGTTTAACTTCTTTTATTTTATTTTTTATTTTCGTTTTCAAACAACACATGTTACTAACTTTTGCATTCGTAAATTTAAAAAAAAAAAAATCCAAATAATTGGTTTTATTAATTACAATATATATTGCAATTTGATGCATCATAAGTTCATTTTTGGACATTATATTAAATCGGTATTTAGTTTAAATTTAACTATTTGAAAACTAGTTAATAACTATTTTAACTCTTGTGAACCCTTTTAATAACAATAAGGTTTAGATTAACTCTTTTAGTGAAAAATATAAAAAGTAAATTAATTTGTGTAACCTTTAAACATTATGATAAATTTTCTCCATATACAAGGATTACAAAAACACCATTATTTTATATTTAGCAGCTAGTTGTAACCATATTGTGAGCATCTAAGTGCATAATTTTTTTCTCTCTGAGTATTTCCAATGGTGTTCTTTATTTTAAATAGTATTTTTTATATGAATAAAAAACACTTTTCATTAATTTTTAAATACAAAGCATAATTTTTTAAGTTTAATGGATTCTTTAATTAAGTAGATGAGAGAATTAATAAATAATATATATAAAAAATTATAAAATTTATTAATTAAATTTAAAATAAATAATAAAATTAGCTCTCTAAATACAAAGCCAAATTCACACTATATTTTAAATTTAAATAATAAACAAATAATTGCACTTTTGTTTTCTTGTATTGATTTTTAATTATAAAAAGTTTAAGATATATAAAGAATCCATTACAGATATTTTAGAAATTTAGGTTGAAACTTAATTTTTTTAAAATATAATAATTTTATATGTTGAGAAAAAGCAATTTTAAAATACCTGGATATTTTGAAACTTTTATAATTAATAGATATGAAGTTCATTTTTAAAAATAATTTGATAATTGATATAAGCTTAATTACTATTGCCCCTTTATTATTAATCTAAAAAGCCTCAAATAAAAACCATTTAAGGAATAGAAAAATCTTCTTATAAAGAATGGATTAAGTTTGGAGTATAAATAGAAATTTTTATTAATAATTAACATCCACATTTAAGAAATAAACCAACTTAAACATTGAAATTTAGAATTATCATGTCTTTTGCTTTTGTAATATCTGTTTCATTCTTGAATGAAATCACTGTATAATTTATTTTAGGGTTAATTATTATTTTCTTTTTAGAATAACCTAATATAATAAGTTACTTTTGACATTTTAAAAATATATTAATTCCCCTTTATTAATATCACAATATATTACTAAATTTTTTCGTTCAATTTTTTCGTTAGTCAATTTTAAAATAGTCAATAAGAATAATAAAAAGACAGAAATATCATTGTTTTTTATTTTTAATTAATTACATTCTATTTTTCTTTAAAAAATATTTTTTAGGGTTAAAAAGTTCATTTTCACATTTCTTGACAAATTTAAAAATAAAAATAAATAAAAATATTTTTTATTTTATTTTCAAATTTGTCAAAAATTTGAAAATAAATTTTTATTTGTATTAAAAAATTTAAGAAGAAATAATTTAATTTCTTCTTAAATTATTTTTTTAAAATAAAAAATATTTTTAAATTTATCAAAAAATATAAAAATGAAATTTTTAACTCTAAAAAATATTTTTTTAAAATAAAAATAAAATATAATTAATAAAAAATAAAGAGTATTTCTATTTTTTTATTATTTTTATTAATCATTTTAGAATTGACTCATGACAAAATTAAAATGAGAGAGTATTTATATGATAAGCAATTTGTCAGAAAAAATTATTGTATTTTTAAAAAATTAAAAGAATTTAATATATTTAATTATTTTATAAATAATTAACCTTTTATTTTATATTCACTGCTGGGATACGGACGTGCTAATATCAACAACGTCCAAGGCTGCCGAGTACTTCCATAATCCATCCGTTTCCGAATTTATAAAGCTCATGCAATTCGAGTAATTATTCCTACTGAGTGGACCTTTTATTCCTCTTTTTTATATTAAACAAATATATTTGTATGAATATTTTGATTACTGCATCAACAAAGTAACTTGATTACGTACTATAAACCACATTTAACTTTAAAATATTAAACTCTAAATTATCATTTTAATTTATTTGAATTTATCGTATTATGAAAAATCATAAAAATATTAATCTTAAAAATTAATTATCGAAATTTAATACCACAATTATATATAAACTCATTTAATATCTTATATTTAATCAATATCAAATTAGTTCTCATCTTTAATTTCTGATTTTTATCTTATTTTTCTTTCCTCACTTATTTTTATATTTCTTAACTAATGATTCCTTTTCAAATATATTATACCACTCCCTAATCATTATGAGAATTATTATGAGTGATATCGGTTTGATTTTATTGTTTTAAAAAAATTTTATCAATTCAAATTTATTCTATTGGTTTGAAGAATTTTTAAATTAAATTAAATTATCATTATAATCAACTGTCATTTTAATTTGATTTGATCGTTTTTGATTTATCGAATTCAAACTAAATATAATTTTTTTTTTATAAATCGTCATTATTTCATTATAAATTTAGATAAAAACACTGACAAAGTGTCGATGATAAAAAAAACTCTCCAAAAATAATTTAATATATAACACAAAAATTTTATATTTCATTAATTAACACCTTTAAAATTTATCTTTTTTCTCAAGAATTAGACTCTTTTTTTATTTATTTTTAATTAATTTTTACAGATGAGATTTTTTAAAAAATTTTAAATTAATATTAAGCTAAAAAAAGTATGTGGATATATATAAAATAAACATATTTAATTATAATAATAATAAAAATTAATATATATATATATATATAGAGAGAGAGAGAGAGAAAGACCCCTTGTAGGAAACCCAAACCTTATTCAAAACATAAAAAGTCTTATCAGCCTAATAAGAAGACTTACTATTAAAAATCCTCTTCTTTAAAAAAGAATTCAAAATCTCCTAGAAAATTTTCGTTTAAATCTAAATAAAAGTCAAAACCTAGAATTGATTTCATGGATATCACCTGCTACAAGTGTAGCAAAAAGGGACATACTTTCAGATTATATAGGTTCAACTCTAGACTTCATGAATTAAAATTATATATATATATATATAAACTGCAAATCAAAGTGAATTTTTAGTTTGCTCTATTTTCAAACTGAAATCAAATCAAAATATATGTAAAATCATTAATTTTAATTTGATTCGATTAATTTAATTTAATTTATTCAATTTGATCAATTTGACTTCCACATCTAAGAGTTACTCATATAAAAGGCATTAGGATTACTAATTTCTTAAACCATATATTTAAGTAGTGTTTGGATTCAATTCTCCAAAACTCATTTTGGTAAATAAAAAATTATTATTTCTCAAAATTTAATGAATAAAAAAGTTGTTAATTGATAAAAATGATTTTACCAAAATTTATTTTCTCAAAAGCATTAAAATGGTGCTTAAAAAATCTCAATTTAAAGGCTAAATTCTAATTTTAGAGATCATAATACATTAATGGGTGAGTAAGTCAACACTTAAAATCACGTAAATTTAAATAATTTTAGAGATTAATGAATTTTAGATTTTAAATTAAGAATTTAAATACTCACTAATATATATTATACTCATCAACTTAGTTATTTATGTTAACTCATATAAGAAATATATTTTAACATTAATTATTTTTTTTTTTATATAATATCGTAACAAATAATTTTTCATTTATGTTATTCTCATCAAATTATTATTGACTTGAGTATCAAATCTTTTCCAACATTTGATTCTCTTTTGCATAATAGATTCATTTCTTAACCATATTCTTTAAATATTAAAACAAATAAAACGTTTAGAAATTAATTAAAATTAAAAATATATTAATACTCCTAAACCAATAAAAACGATTATAATAAAACATTCCTAAATATCCATTCAAATTATAATAAAAACGACAAGCCACTAGGAAAACAACAAGAAACCACGTTTAATCATAGTTTAATAATAAATTCATATTTCATTTTTTTTCAATATTAAAAAAATAAAAATAATTAAAAAATGAGCGCTGCAAGCCTACCAACTCCCAAAACCAAGCACGCGCCTCCTCTAGTCAACTTGCGCGTGGTGACCAACATTGAGCAGCATGCAAAGAATAAAGAATAAAGATAGATGACATGACAGATGACACAAGTATCACAGACTCATCAAATCCCAGCCAAGAACAATGCACGTATTCATACGCGCCACCACAAGAAATGGCGTATGTGATAGTAGAGAGCGGGTAGACCCGATTCGGATTTAAATTGAAAAATATTAAATTTTTCAATAATTCAATCTGTGTCGATAGTAATTTTTTTTTTTTTTTAACTGCAGTTTGTGGTTCGATCTACAATCAGGTCCACACTATTTAGTATGTATATGCAAAACAGAGAATTTTTGTTGCAGGAGCAAAAAATAGAAATTAAAATATTAATTTTAAGCGATAGAATATTTTTTAATAAAAAATTAAATTTAAATAAATCGAAAAATATTTTATGCATAAAAAAATTAGATATTAATGAATCAAATAAAATTTTTTATAAATTATTGAGATTTTTTTTTTAGCGTGGCTAAGACCCACTTGAGTCACCCACGCTTTCTTCCCTTATTGCTATACATGGATGCTAGTAATTTCTTTCAATTTTTTTTTCCAAGCCATATCAAATTTCAAAATATCCTCCATAAATTATTTAGTTTCATAGAAAGAGTCATTTTATGTGGTAACAATGTTGTTTAAACATAGCATTAATTATAATAAAATGACAGTGAACTAATTAACAACAATTGATGAAACATGATGTTACTAGAATTACAATAATTTTTTTTTTTGAGAAATAATATGAAAGCTATTCAAAATAATCTTCTACCTTATATAAAATCTACACCCCTAAATAAAATGGATACTACATATGAAAATTTCAAAGCAAAATCATAACTTAGCTTTGAATTATATCCGTGTTTGATAACTAAAAAAACAAATAAATTGTTCTTTTTTTTTTTCATTTCAGGAAAGAATGGTTTACATGAAAGAAAATTCTTGTCTAAAAAAGGAATGCAAAGGACTTCTAAGCCATGTCGACTGCTCTATGTTATGTTTGATATACTGTAATATAATATAATCAAATGCTTTTACATTACATGTAATTATGGCATAACAGACATAATCCCAATGCTGCATGTAGTTGAGGATGATGAGTGCATGTAAACCCTAGCTTCTTTATAAACAATACCTGGTCTGTAAAAATACCCATTTTTGGGGCTGCAATGCTTGTCATCTGAACATATATTGTCCCTCTAAAGCACAACCATCATCTTCCTCACCTACTTTTCCCAACAATACCCCATCTGACCATTCACGAGTGAACAAATTTTAAGGATCTAATTGCTTCTTTACTAAAAGAAACTTGCCAAAATTTGGATACTTGCTCTAGAAATCCAAGAATGCCATGTTCTTATTCTTAGCCAAATGTGGCTTAGCCCCATATTTGAAAAATGCCATTTGCTCTACTTTTTCCCGTTTATCTTGATTTAATCTTCGAGTTGAAGGATCATTGGACCGATAATAGGTAAGATCAAGAAGAATCTCAGATTGTTCTAGATATGCCTTAGAAGCCTTAATGAATTTGATCAAGAACCCATTATAGATATCAACCCCACAAAAATTTTCAGGTTATGAGGTCTCAATTTTTTTCACATCTCTAATAAAATCTTCAAACTTTGAAGCTGGAAAGATTGTTGTAGTCTCATAAAAGAAAACGCCCATTAATTATTGGATCCCAAGCACAAGAATCATCAATTCTTTCTTCAGGTGAATATAAACAAGTACCTGAAGTCTGCATTTTTCCCTGATGACACACTACAGGATACCCAGTAAAGGTTAGGCCATTCTTCAAATCATTAGCCACTAACTTCTTAAATCCCACAAATGAAGATTCCAATAAGCATTTTGCATTTACATTTTTCGCCTTTTCTACCAATTTCTCTGTGTAATCTTACATGTAAAAAACAAAGTCTGAACACAAGAAAAAGAACATGAAAATGAGAAGAGTCATAAAACAGCACATGCTGCTCTAGTTGATTGAATACAAGGGTAGAGTTGAATTGAAAGCCAAGAAAGTCGAATACTCCATTACCAGAGGTGTTTAGTGGAACTCCGAAATCATATCTTTACACAGCTATATGCCTTGATGGGGTATCAAGTAATATCAACAAATTCATATTTTTTTTCCCATGATCTATGACCGTTTCCTCTATGCTTCCATCATCTGAGAAATTGTATATTATATGCTTCTTTTGAGTGGTCGCTCCAATAACACCTTCACCTATTATTGTTTTTTCACATATGAATTCAATTAATAAATAAACTTGCAAGAATATATTCAAACCAAAAAATATTTTTAGGGGGACTAAAATTAATATTATTTTTAAATACTATAAATAAAGAAATAATAAAAATAATTAGAAAATACATAAAATGTATCATGAATTTTTCTAAAATAATATAAAAATAAAAAAGATAATATAAATAAAACAAAATGAATGCACTTGAAAACAGATAGAATCAAAGAGATAAAATTAGAATTGATGAATTAAATTTATGAAAAGTAACTAAATCACAACACAACAACACTCAGGTAAGATCAAAAGAATTTTCTAACCCAAGAACTTTTAAGTCACACATAACTCATGGAACTTACATTGATAAATATAGACTCAGAACAATTATTGCTATCTAGTATTAATATGGACCCAATAAATTCATTAAAATAGCAAGTCTATTAATATTTACATTTTTAGCCATCAATTCATCAAAATATTAGATCTGTTAATATTTACACATTTAGTGTCAATATGAATGCAAAATGGTGTTAATATTCTCGAATTTTATATTCAATAAATTCATCAAAATAACTGTTCTGTAATTTTAACCATTCAATTTCATGAAATTTAAAAAGGAACATCACCACCACCAAAAAATATCCCAAGAATACAAAAATAATAACAAAAATTAGATTCAAGAACAAAATAAAAAAAAAAAAAAAAGACAATACTTATAATTTTTTTTTAGCAGATGGTAGTTTCAAGAATAATTTTAAAAAAATTGAGAAAAAGAGAAAAGGCAAAAAACTTTTACAAATAACAAATTAGATTTTGATAAAAAAAATATTAAAACATAACTGAACTTTTTGTTAGAATTTAATGGAGGTATACATCGGAGTGTTTGGATGAAAACAGAATTTTAAAAATATAGTTTTAAAAATGTCATTTCAAAAACAAAATTATTAGGTCTAATTTTTTTTTTCCTTTTATTTTTAAATTTCAAAATAATATTTTATTTTTATACTTAAATATTCAAAAAATTATTTAGTATTTTATTTAAATTTCAAAAAGCTGTTTGTATGCTTAATTTAAGTAAATCTAAATATTCTTATTATATATCTATATATATAATATTAATTGAATATCATATGTTATCTTAAAGTTTGGCTTAAATTAAAGTGGTATAATAAAGTTTAAGATTAAATAGGTCTGTATTATCTCATTGAGCGTGAGTTTATTTTGTATGTATAAATACTCTTAGGATTATTATTTTTTATTTATGATGGATAAATTAAGAATAAAAGTGATTGAGATAGATAAATATGGTTATGGTTTTCAATTAATATGAATGATTATTTATTTATTTCTGATACCCCATCATGAGATAATAGAGAGAGAACATTTTTTTATAGAAGAAATTCATATCAATTTGAAAGATCAAATCAATTTTTGCATATATATACCCTTCAGATTCTTTTGCTGGAACTATAAGATTAAGGCCAATAACATGATCATGAACAGCTCCACTATTTCCCTACCAAGAACTTCCTTGAGCTCCTCCAACACTCACACCCTCCCAATATGGAGATGCAACTAAGCTAAATCCAGCTTCTTCAATTCTATTAACTAGCTCTCTTAGACCCATTCCAGAATCTACAGACACTGTTAAATTAACCCTATCAATTTCAATGCTGGTGCTATAATTCAATGTACTAATTAGAATTGAATTCCTGTATTATGCACCAGGAAAAGCCAATTTGGGTATTGTGTGTGAAAATTTGCTAACAACTTTAACTTTGAGCTTATTTTTATTAGCATATGCAATAGCTAAACGAAGCTCTTCTTCTGTAGAAGGGTATAAAACTTTAGGGACATAACAAGCCTTTCTATCATTCCAAGCACCATAGGAGTTGAAAAGGGTGCAGCCAGTGGTGTTGCAGTGAACAGAATTTCATATAGTGAGATATGAATTTTTAATTAAGATCGAATATGACATTTTCCTATTTTTTTGTAGAGATTTTAGATTTTAATAGCAGAATGTAATTTGGAAATATTTAAAGTTTAATAAAATAGGCACAGTTGTGAAGTACAGGAAGCTATTAGTTCATTGATGGCCTTTCAAAAAGCCATAAACATTGGTGTGCCATTAATCAATTCAAATAAGTGAATTTAGTAAGTGGTGAGCTCTAAGGCCACCTGTTAAACACAATTTATCTAAAATTTGATTTGATCTACCCGCAATTTAAAATTCAAATCGATTTATTTATGCATCAAAAAAGTACAGTGATTTTATTTTTTGTATATTCATACATTGAGTGATTTATCTTTATTATAAATCTAATTTTATCTTTCATTTTCAAACTTTATACTTTAAAGATATACAGAAGAAGTGAAATTTTGATTTATTATTTATATTCTTCTCATATTTTTTTAATTAATATAAATTTTATTTTTTCTAAAAAAATTAAGTTGATTCTTCATAGAAAAAAGAAATAGTGGATCACCAGTTAAGTCTTACTATTATAAATAGAGTTAAAACATATTCAATAAAAATTAAGAAATTCACAATTAAAAAAATATATGCCTCTTATAATCTAATTTTATTATCAGTATATACATATATATAAGGAATATAATGAGATTGCATTGCATAAGTTTGTTTACAAGTGGGCAGTGGGGACAATCACAAAGCCAGTCTCTTGGCACGATCAAGTGGGCCAGTCACATGCCCCCACCACCACATGTATTTCTGACAAGCAAGTTGCCCTTCATTCTTTTTTTGTTGCTTGCTCCAACTTTCTTTTCTCTTTTAGCAAAATAAGTCCATCACGATTTTAAATCCAATCATCTCAATGAGACTTGTTTAATCCTCAAATCTACAATTTTTTTCAATCTACACTTGATAAAAAGGTAAAGCAAGAATAAAAGCTAATATATTTAAATCGATCAAATTTAGATAAGGGGTTTTTAAAAATTTATAAATTTTATTAAAATTGGTTGATTGCTTAATAAAAGTTAGTTAAAATTTATCATTTATCATAAATTTTTTATTTTGAAATATTTTAAAATTTCATATAAAATGTGAGTTTAAAAAAAAAATTTAATGAAAGATTTTATGAATTTTTTTATTATAAAAATATAATTAAAATATATAAATTTTATCTTTATATTAAATAAGTGAAACTATATAAATTTATAAAAAAAAAAAATTAAATTTTTAATTAAATAAATTTTTGATAAATTTTAAAATTTTAATTCAAACATGACTTTAAGGTAATGATAATTTTCACTAGTAAAATACTCCCATCCTACAAAATTAAAAAAATGCTCACAATTAAACGCAATTGAAAATAGAAAAGGATTACGAGATTATGCAAACACCAATATGCCAAATATCAACAACTTTTATATATTAATTTGTACCGAAGGAAGCGAAATTCTAATCACTCAACGGCATAAATGAGAAATTACCTCTCTTACCACCTTATACTAATCAAAATCAAATCATAACCGTTCATATCCATCCTGGGTTGAATCCAACCGTCCATACTCTTGAAGAACCTTCAAGAGTTGGGCTCCTTTCCTCTTCGCTCTAGCCGTGCAATCCCCTTGTAATGCCAATACAACTGCACGCGCCACCTCCTCAGGCGGCGCGTTCTGCACCTGCTCGTCTGATACACCACCACCATAAATCACAGCAAGGGCGCTTATGGCATATTCTTTTCCTCTTCCTTCCATTTCCCCCATCTTAGCTACCATTACAGGCGTGGCCAGTGCGTGGGCCCGCAGCTCCGCTGCACCTTCCTCCACAGTACACATTAGCTCCAACGCCGCTAATGCCCGCTCCGCTGTAGGCCCTTCCAGCTCCATCGCAACTTCCACCACAGCCCCTACAGTCCCAGCCTTCACTGCCACGTGGCGGTTTTCTTCAGCCAAGCAAAGTGCTAACAAAACTTTCGTTGCCGGTTTTGCTCCCGCCTTGTTTTTCAAATTGACCACTACACCACGCATAAGTTCAAGTGGGCAAACCGGTTCAGGGTCAGACGGCGGGTTAGGAACTAGGGAGCGTTCTAAGAGATGGAGAGCAGCAAGCTTCTCGGATTCTGACCCGTTACTTAGTTGGAGCTCGGCCACATGGAAGAGTTCTTGGAGTTTGGCGGAATGAATTGGTGGCGGTAATGGATGTGGAACTAATGGGAGGGTGGAGTCAGTTTTGGGTTGTGTATCAGTTTCTGGAGCAGAGTGTTGGTGGAGGGGAGAAGTTACTAGAGGGAATCTCCACTGAGTGAAGCTCTGGGAAGTAGAGGAAGAGGAAGATGAGGAGGATTCCGCTTGTGAGGCTTTTAAGTGTAGCGGTCGAGTTTGTGGCTGTGATGGTAAGACTGGTGGAGGCGGAGATGATGGAGGAGGAGAAGGAGGAGGGAGTGAAGTGGGTAAGGGCTGAGAGGTGGAGGATGACAGAGGGAGAGGAGGAGCATGAGGAGTGGTGGGACTAAGAGCAGTTTGAGCACAATGGCGAAAGAAACCACAAGAAAAGAATGGACGAGGTTGGGTTTTCAATTTTGGACAATGGGTCTTCATGGCTACTGATTCTTCTGTATCGAACAAGAAAACAGAGTGAAGAGCTTAGACTAGAGGCAATGGGAGTAAAAAGAAGAGTTTCAATCTTTTAGCTTTGAATAGCTTTGCACAAGTATCAATCATGGAAGAGAGAGAGAGAGAGAGAGAGAGGTAATGAACTGCAGAAACAGCAGATATTCACCACTCTGTGTCCTTCACAAAGTTACGACTGAGACAGAGACCCCAAAAGTAACCAACAGTTCCAGTATCAGACACTACGTGTCCATTCATTTTTCAACTTTAGGATTTTTGAAACCAAAAAACATTATATATGAACAACTAAACAAGTCTCAGGCACAAAAGGATGGGTTTATCCTTTTTATCAGATGAGAGCAATAGCTTATACCATGCGAATCCATTAAGTGGCGAGCAATCGAGCCTCAGTACGGCACAATTACAGTGACACTAGCCTTTGAACGGTCCTTTCAGCTTGGAACAATCGAGCCTTGGAAGCAACTGAAATTCAGGTCTTTATGGACTTCAATAATGGTGGTGGCCTTATAGACATTGAGCCAATTGGGCCCAGCTCCCAATCTCCGTCCGTTCTTGAATAATTGTTATCACAAGCAGTCAAATGGTCAATCTCTCCTTTCAAATATACACGAGAATGTAAACACAGACATTATCTGCCATTTCTTCCAAAATATTTTGGCACTTTCCTCCAGCTTAAATGAAATTAAATGATACCATAATTGAACAATTCGAGTATCAAAATAAATTGGATAATTAATATTTTACTTTTTGATATCTAACTTACAAGATGAGGGTACTAAGGTTAACATTTCCTGATAATAATAGTGGCAGAAAAAAAAATGCAACTAAGAGTGGAAATGCTACAAGATCAGTTAAAAATTACAAGTTTGGAGTGAATCTCCTAATCTAATTCCAGAACAAAAATCAAGCTAACCGGTTTTCTTCTGAAAGAGAACCGAAGGAAAACAAAGAAAATTGTCATGGCACCATGAGACTAGAGAGCCATATTCACCTCCATTTGTCTTGTAGTTCTTTCCTCTCTGACAAAATCCATGTTACAAAGATTGCCAGGATAAGTGCAACAATTGTTATGAGTAACAAGGCATAGCTAAAATCCTCCGTAAGAGAATCATAGGTCCTTGACGGTGCAAGGCGAGTGAAAAAGAGATCCACACCATATGTAAATACAAGTATTGTTGATTCAAGCTTTGCAGGCACTGTTATTATGCCTCGAAGACCCTCCACTTTAAGGGCATGTGTAACATAAGACTGCAAAATAATTGTCATGTCAGCACAAGGAACTAACAAATGAATGAGCTAAAGAAAATAAACAAGAAAAAAAAATACAAAAAACATTAACATAAAACTAAAATAAGTTCCATGTTACACCACAAGAGCTTTGCCTTGATTCTTCTATGAAAGACAGGCAAGTGGCAATTAGATCCATGCCTAACAATATCGATTCTCTAAGAATGATGTGTACATGCATGTGCATGTACATTTTTATTGTGTTTCGATTTTATGAGTTCTAAGAACCATTTTAATTTGTCCACTGCTGCTGAAGGTTAGTACCATTTTTATATATTCTCCTCCCCAAGAAACCTGCTTTAACATGAATATGTATACTTGACAACCTTTACACTTTGTTTGGGTACAAAGGAAGTGAGAGGAAAAGAAAGAACAAAAAAAGGCAACTGACAGGTATTTAACCTAAATATGGGTTCGATATATTCCCTATTTTATTTCTTTTCCTTTCATTTCCTCCCACTTCTTTCAAAACAAAAAAGAAGGCATTAATGTATGCATAAACTCAAGCTCTCTGTTGAAGGATGACCTATAATTCTCCATGAAAGACCATCATGCATCAACCCTAAACCAGCAGCAAATCACTTCTTCTTCCACTAATAACACAAATAATTTGATAATTCACAGCTCCTTACCATAAACTAGATAAGTTTATCAAAACCCTGTTTACAGCTCCCTTGCAAAGCTTTTATCACTAGCTCACCACCATGCATCAAGAAGTTGTGCTGGTAAGGTCAAGTATATGTTATTAAATAAGTATGAATAAGACCAATAACTCATCCACCTTCAGACTGGCCCAAACAAGTAATTTATTCAAAGTTAGTTCCAGATCCCTGAAAATAACTTTTTTCGCAATCCTGATATTTCTAAGATATCTTTTCTCATGCAAGACCAAGTTATGCCAAAACTGCCAGAATCTAATCAGCCATCCAACTAAAATCTGTCCAACTTGGGTCAGTATCAGCTTATTTGAAGCCTCAGCCAAATAAATCATTTGATATGCAAGACTAGGGATGAATAACAAGTCAAACAACTAACCCAACAGGCCAACATAAATTTAACAATTTTAATTCATAACTATACATGAACTACAAAAGAATCGATTTCTAGACTCCTCACACTTGAAGATTTGGTGTACAGGCATAAACCAGATCAAACCAAACTGACAATGCACTCTCCAGAAAACAATAAAATGAAGCAAATATAGTGAGGTTACTGAGGAGGGGCAGAAGAAGAGGAGGAAGATATATCACCACTAACCTGAGAAACGATTGGCAAGGAATCTGAAAGAGGTATAATTCCTTCTTCTTTCTCTGCTTGTGTGGGGTTAATTGAGCGACGAGGATCCAAGAAACGCTTATCAAGGGCCAAAACCTGTAAAGCATTCACTTGCACTCAGTTAGCTTAGCCACCACCAACGATGCCTATGCCCATACTTCCAAAAAATAATTAAACCAGAATAACAGGTCTCACAAAAGAAATCAGAAAACTTATTTGGAATTTCAGTTTCTTTGAAAATTTTAACCAACCTGATCGCAAATTGTACCAATAAGCAACTGCTTTGAAGTTATACCCTTGGTCGTAGAGGTAACCTCTATTGCTTTGACAGAATGGGTAAAAAAGTATGACTGCGACTTTGTTACAACCTCTGGCCGAGAATAGGAAGAAATGGGATAAGTGAGATTATGCTTTCCAAGAACAAGCTTCAGAACATCTTAGTTGTCCTGTACTCAATTTGCCAAAATTAAACTGTTAAAGAATCAGAATGGACATAAATATGGCATGAAGTACTCAAGATCATATGCTTACCGCCCGAGACTGATCATAAATTCCAATGACTGACATCTCATATTTATGCGCTCTAAGATTAAAGTAGTGATAGACAACCCAGTTTTCACTAAAAACCTGCAAAAAGTCAAGATGCATGATGCAATATATTTTATTCAAAACAGAAAAATATAAATACAAGAAACTTACCGCATGGACAGGGCCATGTGCACCATGATGAGTCATGCGATGCAAAATGCAACCAGTTACAGTATCAATAAGATATGCAACCAACCATGCTTCCTCAGGAGTAGCTGAGCCAATACCCCCAGTGGCCTTTGGTGCAACAGTTACCACAAAAAGTAAATTTTTTGATATATATTTATACATCACATCTTGGTCTGTTATAACCTTTGCTTGAGTGTGAACCACCTGGAGAACAAATCAAAAGGAATCTTTGCAATTAAAACATACAACAGAGCATTGATTAAACACCCATAAAATCCTATGGAGGAAAATTCCTATATAGATGCACGAAGCAACAATCGAAAACATGTTACCATATAGCCTCAAGAATAACAAAATCATCTATGCATACAAGCCAGGTTTTACATATGGGAAGCTTGCAATGAAAAGAAATTGAAAGGCAAAATTCAGGTCATCGTATATGACTAGGAACCTGTGATTAAATGTTATCTTCTACGAACATTATCAGAATTTCATCGTGAGGGGAAAAAAGAAAAACATCTTTGTCGCACCAAAAAGTACGTAAGAGGATAATTGAAAATCCCAGTGTCAAACATATATCTAAGTTATCGAGTCAAAATTTATGTATCCTCATAATGCTGCTCCAATGCAATTCCAGAAAATTGACTGCCTGGCTCGATAAAAGGCTCAGGATGATTCAAAGCAACCAGAATTTTATTTAAGCACTGACTAACAAAAATCTTTGACGAAGCAAGAAGTGAAGAATAGATTAACTTTTTAACACGAGAAAGAAGATGCACTCACAACAAATTAGCTGTCAACATTTTTAAGGAGGGAAAAAAAGATACCTCATTCAACTTTCTTGTCACTGTTGTGATAATCTTTTCTGCCTCCAAGAGGAATACAATTGACCATATACCCCTGGTTTCAAAGCAATATTCATCTGCCACTTCACCAATGCACTTGCCCTTCAACACATGTCCTCTAATAATGCCATCATCAGCCTCAACTGAGTACCAATAAATGTTTGACAACTCGTGTAGAAAAATACCCACAGCCTCAGGTGTTCTGGGATATAAATGTGCTTGTTGTTGAGCATCTATTAGTATATGCAGCCGTTGTTCAGTTGAATCTGTAAATGGCAGTGGAATCACTTGCACAATAGAATGAAGAATATTGGAAGAACTAACCTCTTTCCCAGTGTAAGTATCAACAAAATAAAATACACCTAGGGCATCAGAACTCAGTCGACACCTGTCAACTACCAGCACAGATGGATTCTCATCCATTGCATGTTGATGAGGAACCTGCCACTGATACACATTAAGCCCAGTTGGGTTTTCACATGTTTCTGATTTACGTAGAGAATTCAGCAAGAGAGACCACACAATCCGTCCATCTCCAGTGTGCAAGGCAAAAACCTTCCCAGATTTAGTAAGCACAATGAGCAGTTTCCAGAACCCATTATGGTCTCTTATCATTTTGCTTTTCTCAGAACTTTGCAACCTCATGGCTTGTATGGCCACTACCTCCTCAGGGCTTGCAAGCATTAAGGTGCCCTTAAGCTTCAGAATATGTCCCTTAACAACAGCAAAACATCATGTGTCAATCCAAATCCAGACAGTCACTGATATGTACTGTCAAAATTACACCATGAAATGAACAAAATAGCTAAAAATTATCTGATGAAACAAGGTATCCAACCATGCAATAATACATCCTGCCGCAACAAAATGAATGTAAGTGATTCTTAATAGGGGACATAAATGAATGTTCAGAAAGAATCTAGAACTTAATCTTCAAATATGTAGTCAGTTAAACAGGAAGGATTGAATGGGAACGATCATTTGATTGCCAAAATTTCTCATTTGTGCTGGAGTGTGATCATATGGCAACACAAACCCATGACCTCATTTCAGTCGTACAAAAGGAGGAAACCAGAAAATATATGCAGGTATAAAAGCCTGGTTACATGTAAAATTCAAATTTCAGAGCGAGTCCTTGTCGAACTCATAGTCACAGTCAAAAACTGCAGGCAGTGACACTAAAGAGTATTATTGTGGAAAATATTACTGTTATTAAAACAATCCAGTGCACATGTAGCAGTAAAGAATTATTTAAGAAAATGCAATAAGCTACAAAAATTATCTAAAAAAACAGATCAAGCCTTTTTATCTACAATACCATATTGAACCAAAATAATAGCAACCCGTAAGAGTATGTCATTCTAAAACCCCCATTCCACATTTAGGGGAAAAAATGAAGGGGGTGGGGGAAGAAGGAAGAGCGGGAAATGCAAAAAATGAAATTTAAGGGGCGGAAGAGAGAAAGGGATAACGGAAGAAGAAAAGAAGAGCAATTTTGTAGGTTTAATCTCGAGATTATGGTGATAAACATAATTCAGAATGAAATTTTTGAAAATTTGACAATTTTCTTCTTGATATAGCCATCTTAGTAATTATATCAAACCTTAAGCCATTCAAAAAGGTTTTGTTCCACTTTTGCTACTGATACACCTTCCTTTTCCACAGGAAGTTCTGATGTTGTTACATCTATTACTGAGGCAAGGCTGTCCTCCCTACTCCAGACAATCTCACCTTGCTATAGCAGTAACAGTGACTGGTCTTCCATAACAATCAAAGCCCGAAATCCTTGACACCTATCTGTCCGGATGTAATTGTTTATGAAAACCTTATGGACCAACCCTCTCTTTTGGTCCATCTTAATGCTCTCCTTAAGCAAATCACTACTCCAGTCATGACCAAGCTTCACTGTGAGATAAATGTTATTGCCCTGATGTTCAACCAATGCAAATGTTTGTTGGCCTTCTGAAAATGAGAGGGCATCACTAACAGCAGTTACATGACTAACTTCATCTACCACCTCCAACTTTCCCTCACTTATCACTCTTATAAATATCATAAATGAATTGGTTCTCAAAGCAAATATCCCCTTAAGTTTTGAAGGTAATATCTTTGCTGCCCCCAAGGAATCTTCAATCAGATCTGATATATATGTTCTCTGAAAGTTGATATCCCCATTCTTAAAGTTCACAGTTATCAAAGTTGATCCAGTGGAATCCAGCACCACAAGTGTGTCACTTGAAACCAAAGAAACTTCCCCTGAAAAACTACCAGAAAATGCTGCAATTTCATGCTTCAGTAACTCTCCAGTCTTCACATTCATTTGGTACACATCAAACTGAGATGAACCAACAAATCCAACCACATATACAAAATCACTGCCAAGGGGCTGAATCACTTGCTGAACCTCAAAACTGCAACCAAGGTGATAACAAAGACATCAATGTATGGTAGAGTGCTGAAAACAAAAACAATACTTGGCACATAAAACTTCAAATTGGTCCAACCTTTCAACAGCAAAATCCTTCTTCCAAAGAATCTCACCCTGTATGCTTGATACAGCATGGAGACATCCCTTACCAAACAGAGGATCATACTGTCCTTGTGAACTTCCAAGCTTGCCTGAAGAGTGAAACCTTAGTTAACAACAAATTCATGTTCAGATATGTAGAATACACAATGTACAAGGGCACACTTGCAAGAAGAATTGAGACCATAGAAGAAGAACGAATTATGCTAACAACAAATATATGAAAAATAAATTTCAACATAGGGACTAGAATATGATAGATGGGACAGCAATATCTGATTTCACAAATGACACAAGATATATTTGACAGTAAATGGAACAATGTGACTAACTTTTGCAGAAAGACCTCATAAATTCTGCTTTAACATGACCACTGCATCACTGAGAGACTATATTAGTGACAAATAAGAATGTACTGACCAGAACCAACAGTAATGATTTTGAGTGATTTGGGCCCTGAAGAAAAGATTCCCACACCATTTTCCCATCAGGAAGGTTCCATGCTCTTAAAATACTTCCCTCAGATGAAAGGGTAATGACATCTGAAAAAATGAAGTAGAAGATTTAAGAGTTTAAATAACTACAACAGTGAAATGCACATTCCTTCCAGGATACAGAAGAAGGCAAAAGCAATGTTTAGACAAATAACAAGAAGATAAGATTAAGCTACCACCATAAACATGAACAAAGCTAGCAATTAACTAAAAATACACTAGTATAAGTAAATATAAATCTGATGCAGCGAAAAAGTTCAGGGAAATTAAAATTCAACTTAGAACTAAGTTTAGGGCAATTAGATCAATAAGAAAATAATTAGGATTTAAAGAAAACCTTATTTAAAAATCTGAATTGAAAATTATAATAATACATAGTATTTGTCTAATAAAGACTTATTTATATTAATTAGAATAAATCCTAATCCTAAGCTGAAAATCTAATACGTAAAAAGGAACCTAATACTAATTAAAATACTTATATAACAAGAAACCTAAATAAACATAGAAAAGAAGGAAAATTAAATAAAATTCCTGATTCAAAAATTAAACAACAATAATTTTTAAATCTTATCTTCTTTTCCTTAAAAGCATCATTCTCCCCCTCGTAGGAAAAAATTGGTCCTCGTTTTAAATCTTATCTTCTTTTCCTTGAAAGCATCCTTCTCCCCCTCGTTGGAAAAAATTGGTCCTCGAGTTTTGTAATGCTGAAGAATCAACAATTGAAATACTAAATTAATAGCATGTTCAATACTCCTCAAAGGTAGTAAATTATTTGGCAAATCGTCACTAATTCCTTGAATAACTGGTGAATTTCAATAGTATTGAAGTGATTCCCTAATTTGGTCCCATTTCACTACTTTCAGTTTCAAATATCTCAGTAGATAAGTACCCATTGATTTTGTTGATTTTGCTACTTGTAGAACTCCTACTTGTCAATTGCTTTGCCTCTTCCTCATTGATTGTTGTTATCACTCTTTGCACCACCAAGAACTCACCATATACTGAATGAACATCAAGTTCCTCTATCTCCTCATTATAGTCATCAAAAACTAGTTCAAATTCTTCAACTTCCTCTATCTCCTCATTATTCACCAAAAACTGGTTTTAATTCTTCAAAATAATCCTCCAAACTGTCTTCTTAATCCAAATAATCATCCAAATGTAATTTTCCATGAAAATCAGCTAACACAATCTTGACGACTCCAATATCCAAATCAAGAGCTTAATAGGTCTTCCAATCTGCCTTATGTCGCTTGGTTTGCAGACCCAGTTTCATGAAAGGGATTACTGTCCTCAACTTCCTCCTCTTCAGCCTCAAACTTTTCTGGAATCTCAAGTTTGTCATAGTAAATTTTTGTAGCCATCTTATGGATTCTCCAGATTCTCCATTTGGTAGAGTAATAATTGTGGTTCGAACAATAAAATAATTAGGATTTAAAGAAAACATCTAACTGAAAATTCTGAATTGAAAATAATAATAGTACAATACTATTTGTCTAATAGAGACTTATTTACACTAATTAGAATAAACCCTAATCCTATACTGAAAACGTAATACGTAAAAAGTAACTTAATATTAATTAAAATACTTATTTAATAAATAAACATGGAAAAAAATCTAAAACAAATTGTACTAGCAAACCATGATTCTAGTTTTGTTTTCCTGAATTTTTTACTAAATACATTTAAAAGTATGTCGACTATTCTATCATTTTATAAGGTATATATGCTTGAGGAAATAAAATAGGAGAATAAACGGAATCATAAAGAGATTATCGCTGACCATAATGGCATAAATTTAAATGCTTAATGGCCAAGAGATCCCTAGATTGACCATAGTCCTCAACAAGAAATAAAAAAAATAAAAAAAATAAAAAAAAAAAAAAGATAATGCATCTCCTAAAAGCCACAATCAAGAGAAACCACCGTACTTATAAAGCATGAACTCCATTTATGATTAGGCAACTAAAAGCTCAAGAATCAAAACAAAAATGCTTTCAGCTTGAATAAACACCAAAAAGCAATTATATATATAAAAGCATCATTACATTTCCCCAGAGCAATATCAATTCCGTCAATAGCATCATTGGTACTAAGAACATGCCTCCAATCTGCATAAACAAAACATCAATTAGCATCCATTCAACAACAAATATAAGCCATCCAAGCTACTCGCTAATTAACCAAAGAGCTCCTACTCGGAGGATATCAGAACTCACAAATCTCGCCATGTCGAAGATCAAGAGGAGCTATGACATTCTCTTCAGTGGAAACGACAACGCGTTTTCGACCAGTCTTCTGCGTGTGGAATACTGCATCCTTCACTTTTCCTATGTACTGTTGATGCCTACAATAAAATTAAACTTAAGAATTTGAGTCTTCAATACCAAAAGAGATTGAAAAAAAAAAAAGAAAAAGAAAAATCTGTATTCTTATTTAGCAGTTCAGTTACTAATAGTATTGAATTCGTTAATAAAGGAAAGGCAATTAGTTCCGGTCAGATTCAGCAAATCCGATGTAAGTATATAAATAGGAGCTATATAAGTTATATTTACTAGTTTCTGCCATTTTTTCTCGAGAAACAAACGACAGGGAGCTTACCAGTCCATGAGGCCTACTTGATCTTCGTAAAGCGACAAGGTAGGAATTGTAGTCGATAAAAGCAGTAGAGAGATAAGGAAAACCCTAATCATCGCCATGTACATGGCGAACAGACCTCAGTTTTCTCTCTCTTTTATCAGTGATGATGCGACAAACAGATCTGAGAAGACGATGTGTGTGTTATGTAAGAAGTGAAGGAACGGACGCTTCGTCGTTGCCGGCTGCACTGCTATTTGGTTCTAAAATAAAAAAATTTTACGCGCAGAATTTGTTTTTTGAATTCAACCTGGATGTATTACTAAGACGAACATAAATTTTATTATTAGGATACGTTCGTGAATAGAAAATTTAAAAATTACTTTTTATACTCTTATTAATTGCAATAAAGCAATAAAAAAATTTTATTATTAAATTAAAAATTCACTAAAGATTGAAATAAAATTTATGTAGAAAATTCAATCTAATTTATAATATCTTATATATATATATATATATATATATAATATTTTAGATAAAAAAAAAGGGCAAATTATAATTTAGTTTCTGAGTTTTGATCCGAATAACGTTGTGATCCTTAAATTTTGAGAAATATATGACTACGTCCTTCTGTTTTCACACCGTCTAACATTAACATTCTTCCGTCAATTTTTTTTTAATTTTTTCCGTTAAAAACACTCTAATTACAATATTTTATTATATATATTTTATGAAAACTCAAAAATACCTCCTTCAACATGTATAAAAGAAAAATTGCCCTAACTTCTACCTACTTCTCTCTCTTTTTTTCCCTCGCTTTTTGCCGTCCAAACCTTATTGTCACTGAGTTTTTCTTCATCTAAAAAAGAAAATTGATCTCAGATTGTTCAATCTTTGAAGATGTCATCCTCTAGTTGTTCTGATAGTACTTGGGAAGGGAGGTATCTAAACAAATTATGCAAATGTGGGAATCGAGCTGGCATTAGGATTTCAGAGTCGATTGACAACAAGAACAGGTTGTATTATTATTGCCAAGGTGGTTTTTGTGGTT
>CANXYC010079426.1:0-22661 GCA_948193065.1 Aleurites moluccanus | reverse complement strand
TATATATATATATATATATACACCAATTTTTTCAATTTAATCGGTTAGATTCTGGTCGAATCTCTGACCCTCTGTTTTTATCTATTATTTAATCAATTCGGTTATGAAAACATTTGATTTTAATTATAAATAAAATTACATTTTTAACCTTATTTTCATGTTTGAATAAAAAAAAGTGGGTATAATAGTTATTTTGCTTTTTTTTTTTCCTGTCTTTTCATTTTCTGATCTTCCCACCACTTTTTAAATAAAACAAAGATAAAATGAATTCTCTTTCCTATAAACTATATTCCCCTTTTTTTTTTTTACTCCACTTTTTTCCAAAAAAAGCTAAATTCTTATTGCTACACTAAGATATCATTTCCTCGGATGTGTATTGTATAAATATTTTAAAAAATAATAATATAATATATGAAAAGTAATTTATAATGTATAAAATAATATTTTTAACTAAGACGAGAAAACAACTAAAATGTTTAAGATAAATTATCATTTTATCTTTGAGATTTTATCTAATTAACTAATTTGTTCATGCTTTTTGAGAAACTAATTAATAAGTTTTTCAATTTTAATTATGTTAGTTTATTTGATCATTTTATTAATTTTTCATTTTTTTGTTTAAAATTTTAAAAATATAAAAATTTATACCTAAAATACCCTTATCCTCAAATTAAAGAAAACTAAACAAATTTATAAAATTAAAACACAAAAGAAAAATCTAATTAAACTGACAAATTTATAAATTTTCAGAAATTATGCAACAAATAATTTCCGCAAGAAGCATTAAACAATAATAAAAAAGAAGTATTCAAAAAAAAGTAAGCTATAAAATTATACAATTTCAGCAATAAAACTTACAAATTAAAGATAAAAAGATAAAACAAAAAGCAAGTTACCAATTATAGTAAAAATTCTGAAATGAATCAAGTAAATAGTAGAGACTCTTGTCACGTCCCACTGTAGGGTGCATGACTATTTTAGAGTACGGATAAATCTAAAGTCTTCAAACATCTGTAGAATCTTTAGACATGTCAATCATCAATTATTCATACTTAAATCCATTTAGTAATACTCAAACTTCGTTTAACAATTATTAGTCTTATAAAAATTTTGACAGAGTCTCCTCTATATTTTTAATCTAATTCCCAATATGAATAGTACCAAATTCACATTTCAATAATTTCTCAAAATTCTCAACTTGCATAGAAAATACACTCTCAATATGCACCACCCTTATATCCTCAACTCCACAGTTCAGATAAACATATATAATACTTCTATATCTTCCTTTCACATCATGTCTCAATAGCTTACTCACATTTAACATTATCATTATTGTTACTATTTTCCTTATCGTTATCGTTATCGTTATCGTTATCATTATAATTATCTTTTATCACTCTTTACTTATTATCATTTAATTATCAGTTAAATTCTAGTAACAGGTTATACCACATTTTCATATCATTCACACTTACACATATAAAATCAACCAGAACTATTTATACCCCGCATTATATCCCATGGAGCTCTAGAATATAAACTTACAGGCTCCATGAAAATAAAATATGTATTGGAGTCTTCAGTTGTCCCAAGTGCGGAGGAAAAAAAAATGACTAGGGAACAACTTCTACCAACTTATTCCTGTAAAATGATAAGGAATCACGGGGTGAGTATAACACTCAGTGAGTTAAATGTATATCATTAAATATGTAAATTAGGTAGGTAACTATGAGTGAAAGAAATAAGAAAAAGGTTATCAATGTTGCATATCAAAAATTAACAATTTGCACACCAAATGCTATAGGTGAAAGGAATGGATATCAATAATAGATAACATTGGATAACCATGTTATAGATATCATACTCATATGTAGAAATGATAGATATTGGGTTTTGAACATGTATCACATTTAACTTTAGCATTCACATGTAAAATTATGTAAGGCGGCCTAGATCTCACGGCTGGGACAAGTCCCTTCTTAACTAGGATAAAAACTATAAAAGAGTCATTGTATATAATGCTGATGGTATTTACCCACTACCCTGTCAGTAAGATAGCTCTGTCAATTCCATACATAAAAAGGCCAATATAAATCAGTAACAATATCAAGTAATCATTGGAAACATTAAGGTACTACGACGGTTAACATTCAGGGTCAATACTTTTTAGTAACATGTGATTGGTTCCATTTTCGGTATAAATATAGTTAATCCATAATAATCAATGTGGCATCTAATTGAATATTTGGTGTGGATAACATTTAGGGTATCATAGTGCTAAAACAATCAAACTCAATGTCACAATTCATATTCTCAAGGTGAGCAAAACAATAAGTATTTCAATCTCAATAACAATTCTATAGCAATAATTCAATTTAAGCTTAGTTATCCAATGACTATAATAAGAAACCATTTGGTCATCAAGGAATAAAATTCAATTAAACTCAATAAATTATGTTATGATAAGGAACAAGCACAATGATTTATAGTTAACTCACCTTAGCCTTTAACATTTACATTTCTCATTTCCTTTTTCCTTGATCAATGCCTTAGCACTCATGGTTCTCATTATGTTTTTTATTCATTCTTGATGCTTAGATGAAACCTCTCTTCCTTTCTCTTCCAAGCATAGCAATTCCATAAAATTTTTCTTGATCATTTTTCTTATCTAACATTTTCTTACTCAAACATTTGGTTTCTATGGAAGGGAATTTGAGAAAATATTTTTGGAGGTTTTTTCATGGATGGTTTGTCCATTAGATGTTCAATTGGCTATCAATTTCCTTCCTATTTATACTAAGATAATGGAAAGGTTGAAAAATAGAGAAAATTATAGAATTTGGGGATTTGTCAAATTTTCATAAATTGGTAGAAAAAATCTTCAATAAAAATCATACTTTCCTTATCCCTTTGGCCAACCACTCTAATGATTTTTCCTAGGAGAATTCTAGATTTTATGGATTAAAATGATATTTCGCTTGGTGGGTCCCATAATTTTGGTTAATTATACTTTTGCCCATAATTTTTTATATTTATAATTGCTACCACAATTCTTTTTAATTGAGTCATTAAATTCTTCCTATTAAAGTCATATTGAACTTTACATTACCTTTAAACATTCAACTTAATAACTCAACCTCTATAGCTAAAGAATTTTTATACCGAACTTATTTCGGTAAAACTCTAAAATTGTAAATTTACATTTTTTTTATTTTACTTCTCTTTCATATCCATTTCCATCACCTTTAATATCATATTTACTTCAATTTATTTTTAATTAATCCATAATTCATCTAATTTAAGTCATGTGAAAAAGAATTAGTCCAAATAACTGTCAAAAATTAATTAAAAATAAAAAAACTGATAAATTCTCTAATACAATATTTCTTTATCACTTCCTTTTTTTTCAAATCCATTTGACTTTATATTAATCCTCAATTTATTTTTCTTGATAGTTAAAATTCCAACTTAGAGTATTCCTAATCAATTCTGATAAATAACTTCTTAAAAATATTATAAAAGTCAATTACTGATAATACTGCTTATTAACATTTTTATAGTTCTTCGAGTAAAATTTTCCTTGAATAATCTTTTTGTACTTTTCAAAACTATTTTGATCCATTTACTCTTCAATTAACTTAATTTTTACTGCTATGATCTGCTTGTATCCGTATGGTCTTTTGTACACTTATTTGGGGTGTTACAATTATGTACTTAAAAGATCCATCGGTCTAGATCGGCATTTTAGTCTTCATCACTGCCAACTATTGATTTGGTCTCCATTAGCATGAATCATCACCATCATCGCCAAATTTCAGTCTCTCCAAGGTCGAGTCTTCCTTTGTACTTGAGATTTGTGGCTTGGGTTCCATATCCACTGCTATTGCCATCCACCATTGATTTGGGCTTCATCATTGCAAATCGTCACCACCTAAAAAGATCATCTTTTTCTCTAGATCTCCCTTTATTCAAAGGTTTCAAGGTTTGTTTTCTTTCAAGTTTATTATTTCCTACTCTTTCTGTTTATTCCTGGGGATATTATCTTTTGTTTAAGATCTGAAACTGTTTTGAGTTTATTAGCTTTCATGTGCAACTTTTTATTCTTTTTTTTTTTATTTATATAAGTGGGATGAAAACAAGATTCGTAACATAGTCTAGTTTTTTGGATTTTTTAATATTTGCCATTTTGTAGTGTTTTTATTAATTTTGTATGTTTGGAGAATTAATTTTAAATGTGAATGTTGAGAATTCCAGAATTTTTGATTTAATGCAGTTGCAGGATATTGTGATGATAATTGCATGATCTTAAAGGTATAATTTGGTTAAGTATAAATCATAGAAGTTGTGAGTTTATATCTTGACTGTAATTCTATAAAATAGTTTGGCAAAATTCTATTTAAGTGCTGAGATATGTCTATTTGAGCAAGGCTGGTCTGGTTGAGTATTTCTGCAAGAAGTCAGTGTATGTTTGAATTTACTGGGAATGACTGAGATAGAATTAGTAAAAAATGTGAACATGAAAAATGTTCCTTTATGTGTTGTGATAATGGCTGTAAAATTTCAGAATTTTTGGATAAGTGTATCTCAGTGAAAAGTAGTTTTTCTCAGGGTTGTTTGGTTGGATTTTGGGACAGAAGTCTGAGTGACTTTTGAAGAGTCACCATGGTCTTTGTATTAGTCTTTATGATTTGAAATTTTGATATGTTGTGCTCCTGCATGTTTATTTTAAGTGGCAAAAAGAATTAGTAAGTTTGGATATTTGTAACTCAATTGCGAGCTGGTTAAGTGTTAGATGTTCATAAAAGGTTTAACTTAGAGAAATTTTGGTGTGGTGAGCCGACAATGCGAAGTGGCGAAGTGAGATTGCCGAGGTGGTAATTGGCGAAGAGGCATATGTGAGGTGGCATGTGCGAAGAGGTTTGGCGAAGAGAGTTTGGCGAAGAGGTTTGGCGAAGAGAGTTTGGCGAAGAGGTTTGGCGAAGAGAATTTGGCAAAGAGGTTTGGCGAAGAGAATTTGGCGAAGAGGATTTGGCGAAGAGGTTTGGCGAAGAAGACTTGGCGAAGAAGAAAGGTGAAGAGGAAAGGCGAGGTGGCATTATGCGAAGAGGCATTATGCTGAGAGGGAATGCACGAAGTGATAGTTCGCGAAGAAGTGAAGAAGCGAAGAGGCGAAGAAGCATTGCCGAGGTGGCATATGCGAGGAAGGGTTCGTGAAGAGAGTCTAGCGAGGCAGCATACACGAGGTAGCATATGCGAGCTGGAATAGCGAAGTGGCAATGCCGGACCAAATTTGGCGAGCTGGAAATACGAAATGGGAATGGCAAGCTGGCCTGTGCGAGGTAGCTTTGCTGAGACAGATTGGCGAGTTGGCAAGCGTGTTTCTGGGGCGGTGGTCTATTTAACCCCAGCAGCCCAGAATCGTTTTCATGATTTTTCCCTTTCTTCTTTCTTCGTTAATATTCAGTCTTTTTCTCAAATTAGTTTATTTTATTTTCTAAGGCATTAATACTCAAATTAATGCATTAGACTTCTAGATTATTCTAGATTAAGGCAGTAATCATCAGATTTGGGCAATAATCTCAGAAATTTCAGTTTGAAGGAAATAAGGTAAATTTTCTTCTTAAGCTATTTTCCTTGAATTTATTTAAGTCTATGAGTTAGGATAGTTAATATTGAGTGTATAGAATTTATTGCAAGTGATCTAAAGTCATTAATGGTAATTAATGTGGGAGAAATCAGAAGATTGAGACTGTCATGAATTGTAACATGAACAATAACTCCAAAAATTTAATACAGATTTTCTTAAAGAGATAAATAAAATTTATTGTTGGGAATTAAGAATAGAGACTTTAAGATAATTAATTATTAGGAAATCATAATAAATAGTATTGATTTGGAAAAAACCCTAATTTTGTATATTTGGGAAAATTTCTTAGGAGGAAGAAATCAAATTAATTGAGGAGTTGGAGTTGGAGTTGGAATGTGCTAGAGGGAATATCAAGAGAAATTTTGTATTAAGGTAAGTATGAACATCCTATTTGATTATCATTCTTTGAAATTAATATGACCAAGTATTCTTATATTGTTTATCCTATTGTATATATACATTTATATACTTGTACAATGCGAATGGCTTGATCAATTTTCTTGGATCAAGTTCATATGCTTCTTGTTTGTAAACCCGATTTGAATGATGTTATATGATGATGGTCTTGTGACCAATATGCTTCTTATGAGATTGAAACCCCATGACCCATGGATAGAACGCTCTTCCCAATGAGAGTAAATTCATTGGTCCATTGTGCACTTTGGGAGCCCAACTGATAGGGTTTTTATCAGTGTTCCACCTAGAAGGGGCCATGAGCTCTAGGCGCATGCCTAGCCAAGCATGTGTGCACGTTAAGGTAGCAAGGCTACCGATACGTATGTTATGATATGAGATCAGTTTTATCAGTTGAGATTTGATAATGCCATTCTTTATGGGCATTTTATGTTCTAAATATGAACCATGATTTGATTTATGACATGATTTGATATAGCCAAATTTTTATGAGAACCATGTTTCCTTCAAGTAAAGCATATGTTTTCTTTCATACTTATATGTATAAATATTTGTTCATGACCATAATTCGATATTTAGATTCTTGTTTAATAATGTTCATATCTTACTGAGTTGAAAGCTCACTCCTTTTCCGTGGATTTCAGGTGATAGCATAGCTCATGAAGGATAGAGAAGATCTAGCTTCTTGATCTATTCTCCCAAGAAGCTTCATTGTAATAACTTTTGAGATATTTTATATATTTATTTAATGGTGTTATGACACAATATGTAATGGGAGTATACTCTAGAGCTCCGTAGTTAGTCATTAGAGGATGCTAGTATATTTTGATGTATTATTGTTACCTTTTTGGGTACTCTTATTCTTCAGTGATGTGAAGTACCTCTTTTGATCATTAAAGAACAAGAGAAAGATATGAAATGATAATAGAAAAGTTATGATTGATGTTTAATTATATGTATAGACATGATCATGGTATGATAATACATGATGTTGTAATTTATATAATGATGATGAGATTCATGATTTGTGAGTTCTACAGGTTTATGGTAGCCTTAAGCCTACCCTTGCCCTAGGACCGTCGCACCATTGTAGTTGGGGTGTGACAGAGGTGGTATCAGAGCACTAGGTTTACAATCCTTAACATAGAAGATATATAGAGATGCATGATCACTAATATAAGTGTCGATTAAGTTAACTACGGAGCATAGGATCATGTCTCGTCTAATTGTGTCTCCCTTTGATATATCTCTGCGTTAAGTGTGCATAGTGAGTCTGATGTGTTTGTTCTTCTTATCAGTATCGAGATGCCTCCACATCACGGTAGAGGACGAGGTCGAGGCTGTCCTAGGCGGGAGTTACCTTCTGAAGAAGGTTCAGTAGGAGGGAATAGAGGAGATGAGTTTCCTCCTATGCCACCAGTAAATGTGGCTCATATGGTGCAGCAATTAGACCAGCTGTAAAGGAATTATGAGGTATTAGCTGAGTTTATTACTCAGTAGAGGCAGCAGCAGGCTCCTTCTGTTCAGGTAGTTTCGGATATCCCAGTTCCTCCACCCCCATCTGCAGTGGTACCTCAGGTTGAGGAGGTTTCATTTGAGAAGTTTCTGAAGCTCAAGCCTTCAGAATACCGAGGTGAGGTAGATCCCACAGATTTTCTGGAAGAGATAGAAGAGAAAGTCTAGATTTTGAGGATTCCTGATAGGAGAGCCATTGAATTTGCTGGTTATTTAATGAAGGCTGAAGTGAAGGATTGGTTCAAGAGAAGCATTTCTGATATGCTTCGAGATAATGAAGAGTTGTCATGGGAGAGGTTCAGAGAAATGGTTCTTGATGAGTTTCTTCCAGAGAGTGTAAGGGATGCTAAATCTATGGAGTTTGAGAGGTTGGTTCAGACTCCAAGTATGACTGTATCAGAGTATGCGATGAAATTTAGCCAGCTAAGTAAGTTTGCTCCACCCTTGTGCCTTCAGAAGCGGCAAGGATTCAGCGATTCCGTAGGGGATTGGTGGCTCCTTTGTTCAAAGTTTTGGTTGCTCTTGAATTTGATTCTTATTCCAAGCTAGTGGATAAAGTAAGAGTAATTGAGAACAGAGAAATGGAAGCCATATCAGAGAGGGAAGAAAAGAAGAAGGCTAAAGTTGGAAGCTCCTCTAGGCAAGACAGTGGGGTGAAGAGTATGAATATTATGCCTCAATCAGTTGCTCGAGGGGGATTTAGAGGGCCATCAGAGAAATTCCAGCAGAGACCGA
This sequence comes from Aleurites moluccanus, assembly GCA_948193065.1. Lineage (NCBI taxonomy): Eukaryota > Viridiplantae > Streptophyta > Magnoliopsida > Malpighiales > Euphorbiaceae > Aleurites > Aleurites moluccanus. The sequence goes on along the minus strand of CANXYC010079426.1, from coordinate 14,347 downwards.
ATCCCTCTAGATTTGTTCCTCAAGTGAGCCATAGTGCAACCAATTTAGCACCACCTAAGACTAATCCTTCTTGTCCTACATGTGGTAAGCTTCATAGAGGACCTTGCTTCTTTGCGTCAGGCGCATGCTATGGGTGTGGACAGCATGGTCATCTTCTTAAGGATTGTCCACACCTTCTTTTGAAGTTAGACATCAGGCTTCTCAGGCTACAGTTCAGATGAGCAGAGAGAGGAGCATCAACCAGCATCCAGGAGGAGGTAGAGGTAATTTGGGCAGAAATGTTGAAACTGGCAAAGGATCAGGTCAGCATGAGTCTCAGGCTTCGGGGTCAGCTTCTATGGGCAGAGGCAGAGGGAGAGTTTTTGCCTTGGCACAACATGAAGCCCAAGCATCCAACACTGTGGTTACAGGTATCCTTCTGATTCAAGCCTTGAATGCTAGAGTTTTGTTTGATTCGGGAGCTACACATTCATTTGTATCATCCTGCTTTGCTTAGAAATTGCATGTGCCTTGTGTTTTGCTTAATAATGTATTGGTTGTGTCTACTCCTTTGGAGGAAGAGATTGAGGTTCAGAACTCCTATCCATCCTGTGTGGTTAGCATAGGTGGCAAGAACTTGGATGCAAATTTGATTGAGTTGCCAGTATTGGAGTTCGATGTAATTTTGGGCATGGATTGGTTGTCCAAGCACTATGCCATTGTAGATTATCATGGGAAGAAGCTTATCTTTAAGCCACCTTAGGGTGAGGAATTTGAGTTCCAAGGGGAGTGGAGTGAAGCACCGTATAATATGATATCTGCCATTGGGGCAAAGAGATTATTAAGGAAGGGTTGCAAAGGATATTTGGCATATGTCCGGGACACTAATAAGGAAGTGAAGAGTATGGAGCAGATTCCTATAGTCAATGAGTTCCCGGATGTATTTCCTGAAGAATTTCCTGGTTTGCCACCGGAAAGAGAGATAGAGTTCGGTATAGAGTTGCTACCTGGCAGAAGTCCAATTTCTATTCCTCCCTATCGTATGACACCAGTTGAGTTAAAAGAGTTGAAGACTCAGTTGCAAGATCTACTTGACAAGGGATTCATTAGACCCAGTAGTTCACCATGGGGAGCACCTGTACTCTTTGTGAAGAAGAATGATGGTTCTATGAGGTTATGCATAGACTACAGGCATCTTAACAAGTTGACTATCAAGAATAAATATCCTTTGCCAAGAATTGATGATTTATTTGATCAGTTGCAAGGTGCAAGTCATTTCTCCAAGATAGACTTGAGGTCGGGATACCATCAGTTGAGAATTCGGAATGAGGATGTATCGAAGACGGCATTCCAAACCAGATATGGATACTATGAGTTCTTAGTGTTGCCATTTGGATTGACTAATGCATCAGCTGTATTTATGGATTTGATGAATAGGGTGTTCAGGCCATTTTTGGACAAGTTTGTCATTGTGTTTATTGATGACATTCTTGTATATTCTAAGAGTAAAGAAGAGCATGAAGAACACCTTAGAGTTGTGTTGCAGATTTTGAGGGAGCATCAGCTATTTGCCAAGCTTTCTAAGTGTGAATTTTGGCTTGAGAATATGGGCTTTCTGAGGCATATAGTGAGCAAAGAAGGGATTAGAGTTGATCATAAGAAGATTGATGCAATTCTTAGTTAGCCTAGACCCACGAATATTTCGGAAGTCATAAGTTTCTTGGGTTTGGCAGGCTACTACAGGAGATTTATTCAAGACTTCTCCAAGATTGCAGCTCCTTTGAGCAAGCTCACTCAAAAGCAAGTTAAATTTCTATGGTCAGATGCATGTGAAGAGAGCTTCCAGAAGTTGAAGACTTGTCTCACCACGGCACTTGTTTTAGCTTTGCCGTCGGGTGAAGGAGGATATGCGGTGTATTGCTATGCATAGCGAGTGGGGCTTGGTTGTGTGCTTATGCAGCATGGAAGAGTGATAGCTTATGCTTCGAGGAAGTTAAGGAAGCATGGGATGAACTATCCAACTCATGATCTTGAGATGGTTGCAGTAGTGTTTGCATTGAAGATCTGGAGACACTACTTGTATAGTGAGAAGTGTGAGATTTTCACAGATCATAAAAGTTTGAAGTATATATTTCAGCAGAAAGATCTTAACCTTAGGCAAAGAAGATGGGTTGAATTGCTTAAGGATTATGACTGTGAAATCTTATATCATCCAGGAAAAGCCAATGTTGTAGCAGATGCACTAAGCAGGAAGTTTTTGGGGAGTTTGTCCCATATTCAAGTGAGCAGAAGGTCCCTAGTGAGGGAAGTGCAGGGATTGCATAATATGGGAATCAGTTGGGAATTGTCAAAATCAGGAGTGCTTTTGGAAAATTTCCAAGTCAAGCCACTTTTTATTGAGCAAATTAGAGAAGCTCAAGATGGAGACCCTCAGTTGGTGAAGATAAAGAATGAAGTGGGATCAGAAAAAGCTCCAGGATTTCATATGGTTAATGGCTTGTTAAGGCATGGTAATAGGCTATGTGTTCCAACAGTTAATGAGTTGAGAGATATGATTCTTAAGGAAGCAAATCATGCCAAGTATAATGTGCATCCAGGTGCAACAAAGATGTATCATAACATCAAGAATTCATATTGGTGAAGTGGAATGAAGAAAGATGTTGCTGAATATATGGCCAAGTGTTTAACTTATCAGCAAGTCAAGTTTGAGCATCAAAAGCCATCTGGATTACTTCAAGAGTTGCCATGCCAGAATGGAAATGGGAGAGAGTGACCATGGATTTTGTGGTCGGATTGCCAAGAACTTCAAGAGGCTATGACTCGATATGGGTCATTTTGGATAGATTGACCAAGTCGGCCCATTTTCTACCAGTTAAGACAACCTATGGAGTTTCTCAGTATGCCCAGATTTATGTGGATGAGATTGTTAAGCTTTATGGAGTACCAGTTTCAATCATATCAGATAGAGGTACTCAGTTTACCTTAAGATTTTGGCAGAAATTGCAATAGTGTTTGGGTACTTAGCTTGATTTTAGCACGGCTTTCCATCCACAAACAGATGGGCAATCAGAGAGGACCATCCAAACTCTGGAAGATATGCTAAGGATGTGTATTCTAGACTTTAGAGGAGCTTGGGATGCTCACTTGCCATTGATTTAGTTTGCCTACAATAACAACTATCACTCCACAATTCAAATGTCTCCTTATGAAGCTTTATATGGAAGGAAGTGTAGATCTCCTTTGTGTTGGGATGAAGTTGGAGAGAAGCATATTGAAGGACCAGAATTGATAAGGTATACTTCAGAGAAGGTTCCATTGATTCGAGAAAGATTGAAGACAGCTTTCAGTCGCCAAAAGAGTTATGCCGATCCAAAGAGAAAGGATCTTCAGTTTTCCATTGGAGATCTTGTGTTTCTAAAGATATCTCCAATGAAGGGAGTTCTACGATTTGGCAAGAAAGGTAAGCTGTCTCCAAGGTTTATTGGGCCTTATGAGATTTTGAGCAGAGTTGGGGAGGTTTCCTACAAGTTGGCTTTGCCTCCTAGTATGGATAAGGTGCATCCGGTATTCCATGTATCGATGCTTCGAAAGTATGTAGCCGATGCTTCCCATGTGTTGCAAGTGCCGGAAGTGGATATCCAATTAGATTTGTCATATGAAGAGATCCTAGTTGCAATTGTAGATCGAATAGTTAAGAAGCTAAGGAATAAGGAGATACCCATGGTTAAGGTTTTGTGGAGAAACCAAGCTATGGAAGAATATACATGGGAGAATGAGCAAAGCATGCAAGAGAAATATCCCTATTTATTTCAGATTTGAAGCAGCTTATTATAAATTCAAGGATGAATTTATCTAAGGGGGAAGAATGTAATATCTGCCATTTTGTAGTGTTTTATTTATTTTGTATGTTTGGAGAATTTATTAAATTTTAAATAAGAATGTTGAGAATTTTAGGAATTTCTAAATTTTTTATGCTGCAGGATTTTGTGATGACAATTTCATATTCTTAGTGACATAATTTGATAAAGTGTAAAGCATAAAAGTTGTGAGTTTATGTCTTGATTACAATTTTGTAAAATGGTTTGGCAAAATTCTGTATGTGTGATGAGTTGTGTCTATTTGAGCAAGGCTGGTCTGGTTGAGAGTTTCTGCAAGGATGCAGTGTCTATTTGAAATTACTAGAAATGACTAAGGTAGAATTAGCCAAAGGTGTGAGCATGAAAAATGTTCCTTTGTGTGTTGTGAAGATAACTGTAAAATTTCAGAATTTTTGGATAAGTGTATCTCAGTGTAGAGTGAGTTTTATCAAACCTGTTCGGAGAGATTCTAAGGCAGCAAGTCTGGGTGAACTTTGGAGAGTCACATGGTCTGTGTGTTAGTCCTTTTGATTTGAAATTTTGATATGTTGTGCCCCTGAATATTGATTGTAAGAAATAAAAAGAATTAGTAAGCTTGGATAATTGTAGCTCATTTGCGAGCTGGCTAAGTGTGGGATGTCCAGGCAGGGTTTTAACTTAGAGGAATTTTGTTATGGCGAGCCAGCAAAATGAGAGGAGGCATTTTGCGAGATGGCAATGGACAAGTGGCGAGGTGAGTTTTGCTGAAGTGGCAATTCATGAAGAGGAAGTTGGCGAAGAGCAAAGGCGAAGAGGCTTTGGCGAAGAGGAAAGGCGAAGAGCTTTGGCGAAGGGGAAAGGCGAAGAGCTTTGGCGAAGAGGAAAGGCGAAGAGGCTTTGGGGAAGAGCAAAGGTGAAGAGGCTTTGTCGAAGAGCAAAGGCAAAGAGGATTTGGCGAAGAGGATGAGGCGAGGTGGCATTATGCGAAGAGGCATGGTGCGAAGAGGGAAAGTGCGAAGTGGCAGTTTGCAAAGAAGCGAAGAGGCGAAGAGGCAAAGAAGCATTGCCAAGGTGGCATATGCGAGGAGAGTCTGACGAGGCAGCATATGCAAGGTAGCATATGTGAACTGGAATGTGCGAGGTAGCATTGCCGGATCAAGTTTGGCGAGCTGGAAGTGCGAGCTAGGAATGTGAAGTGGGAATGGCAAGCTGGTTAGGCAAGGTAGCTTTGTCGAGGCAGGTCTGGCGAGGCGAGCTGGCTAGCGTGTTTTTGGGGCAATGTCTTATTTAAATCCAGTAACCCCAAGTAGCGTTTCATGATTTTTCTTTCTTCTTCCTTCGATTAAATTCAGTCTTTTCTCATATTATTTCCATTCCTTGTCTAAGGCATTAATACTCAAATTAATGCAATAGAAATCTAGATTAGCATATATTAAGGCAGAAATCATCATATTTGAGCAATCATCTCAGAATTTCAGTTTGAAAGAAATAAAATAAATTTTCTTCCTAAGCTATTTTCTTTGGATTTATTTCATTCTATGGGTTAGGAAAATGAATACTGTGTATACAGAATTTTTTCTTGTGATCTGAAGCCATTAATGGTAATTAATGTGGGAGAAATTAATTTGGTGAGACTAACATGAACAGTAACTCCGAAAATTAATGCAGATTTTCTTTAAGAGATAAATGAAATTATTGTTGGGAATTAAGAATAGAGACTCTAAGATAGTTAATTAATAGGAAATCATGTTGAATATTATTGGTTTGGAGAAACCCTAATTTTGTATATTTGGAAAATTTCTTAGGAGGAGAAATTCAAATTTGATTGAGGAATTAAGTGAGCAGATTCTAAATAGGAATTTGAGAGAAATTTGTGTTAGAGGTAAGTATGAACATCCCATTTGATTATTTTTCTTTGAAATTAAAATTGACCAAAGTATTCTTACATTTGATTATCCTATTGTATATATATATATATGTATATTTATATACTTGTATAATGTGAATGGCTTGATCAATATTCTTGGATCAAGTTCATATGTTTCTTGCTTGTGAACCCGATTTGAATGATTTTATATGATGATGGTCTTGCGACCAATATGCTTCCTATGAGATTGAAAACCCATGACCCATGGATAGAACGCTCTTCCCAATGAGAGTAAATTTATTGGTCCATTGTGCACTTTAGGAGCCCAGCAGATAGGGTTTTTATCGGTGTTCCATCTAGAGGGGGCCATGAGCTCTAGGCGCATGCCTGACCAAGCATGTGTACACGTTAAGGTAGCAAGGCTACCGATACGTATGATATGATATGAGATCAGTTCTTCCTGATGAGATTTGATAATGCCATTCTTTGTGGGCATTCTATGTTCTAAACATGAACCATGATTTAATTTATGACATGATTTAATATAGTTAAATTTTATTGTGAGAACCATGTTTCCTTCAAGCAAACCTTATGATTTCTTTCATACCTATATGTATAATTATTTGTTCACGACCATGATTCAATATTTAGACATGTTATTATTGTGTTCATATCTTACTGAGTTGAAGACTCACTCCTCTTCTGTGGATTTCAGGTGATAGCATAGTTCGAGAGGGAGCTAATAGAGAGGATCGAGCTTCTTGACTTGCTTATTCCAACAAGCTTAATTGTAATAATTCTTTTGAGATATTTTGTATAATTATTAATGGTATTATGACACAATATATATTGGAGTATACTCTAGAGCTCCGTAGTTAGTCATTCGAGGATACTAGTATATTTTGATATATGAATGTTATCTTTTAGATACTCTTGTTCCTCAGTGATGTGAGATGTCTCTTTTGATCATTAAGGAACAAGAGGAAAATATGAAATAATAATAGAAAAGATATGATTGATGTTAAATTATATGTATGGAAATAATCATTGTATGAAATGTATAATGTTGAATTTGATAGAATGGTATATGAGATTCATGATTTGTGAGTTCTACGGGTTTATGGTTGCCTTAAGCCTACCCTTGCCTTAGGACTGTCGCACCACTAGAGTTGGGGTGTGACATAGATAAAGGGGTTCTTCGTGGTACTGGTAGCTTAGGCAACACCCGTACCCTAGGACCGTCGTGGCTCCCAAGTTGGGTCGTGACAAAACCAATAATAAATTAACCATCCATTAGCCTCCAATTAACATATTCTAAACTTAATTAACATTAGCTAACACTGATTCAAAGATTCAAATCACACAACTTCAATCTAGGGTTTCAAATTTGGAAAACTCGCCAAATGCATCTATTGATGCAATTAAACACTAAACCCATCTAATTCATCACCTAATACACCTAAATCAACCATTAAACTAAAGAAATCAACTTATAACCTTATCTTAATGGATGACTCGAATTTCTCTTCAAGAAATACCTTAGTTTCCTTTAAGTTTCCAAGTGAAATTTGTAAGGAAATGGAAGAATCAAAGGTTGTTTTTTTTTTAGATTTCCTTAAGAAAAGACTTGAAAATGTAGGGAGAAATGGTGGTGGAAGGTTTCGGCCAAGATGAGAAAGAAAAGATGAAGCAAATTTTCTCTAATTATTGCTTATATAGGTGGGTTAAATTAAAAATTATATTTAAGTCCTCAAACTGTCCATTAATTGGACTTTGCCCCATCTTTTTCTGTAATTTATTCTGATAATTCTGTTGAGAATTATATTTAAAACTGGGAATTGAAATAACTTCTTTTTATCTGTACTTCATTATAAAAATAGTTTCAGTACCGTTTTGAAACTCAGACAGTTGGTTTCCCACTATTCCCCTAAAGTTCAACTTATTTATGATTTTGCCATTACTCAAATTTTCAGTATTCCTAAACATTTTTTAACATTTCCTTTTCACTAAAATTTCACGTATAAATTTATGATTTTTTACCTCCTGGTCTGAATCTGAAATTCATTTGTCAACCAGACTGCTATTTCTTCGGGCAATGTAATCAACAACAACATTTTTCGAAATAGATTTACAAATGTATTCTAACTGTGTTTCAAAAATTATCTTTAGTTATTTCGGTATTTCCAGACCAATAACTGGTTATGTTATTGTTTAATTATAGTAGCTTTCTAAGATATTATATACGTCATACTTTTTTTAAAGTTGTCATGAAAGTAAAATCTTGTTGTGATTATTATTTTTTTATTGTCATAGTATCATTCCTATATTAAATATTGTGGTAAGTCAAAAATTATTATCATAAATTATATATATTTTGTAATAATAATTTTAATGACAATAAAATTATTATCACAAAATACATGATTTCTTATAGTGAAGGAGTAACATCTAATATATTATGTAAGATGTGATGACATAACTCTATGTTAATATGAATGACCAACAGATTTGTACTGATGGTAAAATTTAAGGGAAGGTGTCAAACTCTAGTGGATTTGTTAATTTTATATTATTTTGGATTATTTCAGCTCCTCTATCACTTGGACAAAGTTAGTTATTAGTTTAAGATTTCTCAGAACTGATACCATCACATAGTGAGGACCTTTCTTTTAGAATAAATAAATTCAGGCCTTCAATTCCTCTTTCTATAACTCCATCAATCTTATGAACTTTATACCATTTTACCAATAAACAGGCTCGGCTGCCTCATTTCTGCATATGTCTTATCTTGATAAATACTCAAACCTCACACTCCAAACTCTTACTATTTACTTTTATGGAATTCATGATGGATTCTACCTTTTTCTTTATTATCTTTTTCTGAACTAAAAAAAAAAATTACCTTGTCTATCCAAAGAAGAAGAAAAATAACGTAACATTATAAAAAATAATAATAATTTCCCCACACTATTGGGAATATTTCCATCACTATATGACTTCAAGATTTAACCAACTGAATTATGATAAAAAAAAAAAAAAAAAAAAAAAAAAAAAAAAAAAGGCAAAAGGCATATCCCACAACTTGTCACGATTTGTCATTTTGCCCCCTAAACTTTAAAAATAACTAATTTAATACTTAAACTTAAAAAATTGAACCTTTTGAGTACCTAATTAATCTAATCAATAAGACACATAAATGCATACACACAAAGGCACGTGAAGTGTCTAAAACTTATGTTCTAACATTTATTTTAATTAAAAAGTATTATTTTATAATCAAAATTAAATAAAACAATTTTTTCTCTTTCTCTCATTCATCCTTCTTCTTCATTATCTCTCTCCTTCTTCTTCAAGAATATAGACACATCAATTCCCCCAGATATGAATTCATCAAATGAAAAAAAATGTTAATCAATCAAAAATTAAAATAACAGCTAAATCCTGTAATACCAGTATTTGGAATATTTAGAGTAAATGTGTTCACTTATGATTGTTTATGAATGTTAGCATATGTATGAATATATGTGCATGATAGATAAGCTAGAATTTGTCATGTTGTGCATAGATTACTCATAGAATGGGTAGATATTAAGAGATGATTGAAATTGAGATGATAGATATGATTAAAGTATATGTTTGTTAGTTTAGATAAGTTGGAATAGAGAAGTATGAGAAATTCTCACCAGCAAGCCTTTCACTAGCATGAGATATGTCTTCACGGGTGTAAGATATCATTCACCACCGTGATAAAATTTTCTGTGTAAATTTGTCAGATTCTCATATTTGCCTTCATGACTTTAAATATCTCTTCACGACCATAAGGCCTCTCTTCACAGGTATAAAGACACGGGTCTATAAATATCTGACCCCATTTATTCATTTTACATATTTTATTTATTTCATCCCTTTCTCTCTTTACATCATAAATACTCTTCAACCACCCTTAAAACTCATTAAATTCTCTCTTCTATCTATTTCAACTCTATTGATACAAGAAACAAGAATCAAACAACCAAAAAACACTAAGATTTCAACTTCTTAAGGATTCTCCATTTCAATGTATTTATTCCAAAACTCATTTCTAAGTTAAGATAAGTTAATACATGGTTAGAATAGATGAATATAAGTTAAGTATAGATATTTAAGAGTATTAATTGGCATTTACTATGGATTATAAGCAAGATATATGGATTTAGATTTTATGGTTGAATAGTGGCTATTCATCCCAATCTCTACATTTCTTTAATAAGTTATTAAATTGATGTTAGAAATCATGTTAGGATTCTAAAAGATGATTAGAATTATAAGAATTTATCATGTATGAGCATTATTGGGTAAAACCCAAATTTGAGTATTTGGGGATTTAGCATAGGAGAGGATAACTCAAGGAAAAGAGAAAATGATTGTATACACAAGTAATTGAGGAATTTATAAGGATAACTTGCTTTGAGATAAGTATAAATATTGCGCATGGATATTGTTCTTTAAATTAATTGTTCAATTCTTCCCAATGTATATGTATTCAATATGCATATTATGAAATATTATATTGTTAGCCTATTCAATGAATTTCCCACAATGTTATTAAATTGATGATAACTTGTTCCATGAAATCACTTTAATTTATGTGAATGACTAGGTTATCTTTCCTTGGACTAAGCTCATATGAAACTTAGTTGCTAATTTGAATGAATTCATGTTCATATGTTGATGATCTTGTGACGAAAATGATTATTTGAGAAATCCAATTTATATGACCTTATGATATGCATATGTATACAATGCTTTTTCCAATAAGAGTAAATTCATTGGTCCAATGTGCATTAGTCCAATGTGCACTTTGGAAGCCTAACTAATAGGATTTTTATCAGTGTTCCACCTAGAGGGGGCAATGAGCTCTAGGCATATACTTGACCTAGCATATGTGACATAATAAGGCAGCAAGGCTATTGATGCATTATGATTATAATAGTTTTATCTTATGAATTGTTTGATAGTGCTATTCAGTTGTGAGCACTTATGTTCTTTGCAAGTATAACCCTATGATACTTTCATACCTATGTTCTTTGGCTTAACCTATGTATTTCATATTTATATCTTACTGAGTTGAAGGCTCACTCCTCTTCTGTGGATTTCAGGTGATAATGTAACTTGAGAGAGAGCTAATACAGAAAACAAAGCTTCTTCATCCTTTTCCCTAAGAAGACTCTATGTAATTCTTTTGATGAACCATATTTTGTATTAATATAATTATATATGTATGAGGAGTATACTCTAGATCTCCATAGTTAGATGTTGAGGATGATACTATTTTAATGTCTAGATTGACATATTTATAGATTGTCCCTTATTTCCTATTGATATGAGATGTATTTTTTGATCAATAAGAAACAAGAGGAAATCACATGAAGATGTATTGAAATGCACGAATGACGATTATATGATTCATAGAATGACTATGCTTGATGATGTCTATGTATGATATAGATATATTGAGATAAGGTTATGGGTGTTCTACGGGTTTACGATGATCGTCACACCACTGGAATTGAGGTGTGATTAATCCAAAATAAACATAATCAAACATTAAAATCAAAATGAAACTTAATCAGTAATTATAAAAAACAAAAATAGAAATAACAATGAAAAAAGTCTAATTAGAACTCTGAAGAAAATTATTCGAGCTAGAACTCAAAAGCAAATTATATTTCATAAATACTAATCCTAACCCCATTTCACCATAAATTCCAACAACACGCATGGACTTCATTGAATTACATCTCTTTTCCAATGACATTTCCAACAAATATTTAAATCCCTTGTTATAAAATTTCTTTCCCAAATTTATAATTTAAATAAAAATACAAAAATACAAAATCAAGATTAGATTAAGTAAGTGGGTGTAACAGTCATGAATTAAAATAATGAAGAAAAATTTTTGGAACTGAAATCATGAAAGAGAGAGGAAATTATATCTAAAGTAAGTTAAATCTTCCTCTGACTTTTCCCTACCACTTGTTTTTCTTTCTTTAATGAATTAGAAAACAATGAAGATGTCCAATTAACAAAAATCTTGCTACAAACTGCAAAGAAGCGTTGATGATGGAGAGTAAAAAAGACTAAAATATTTACACTTTGATGACAGTTGTAATAGATTTTGATCTGGATTGGACTAGCATTTTTTCCCTTTTAATGAACCCAAATCGATCTTGGTCTTTTCTTCTTGTTAATTTGACCTCTCTAGAAGGCTATCTATACTTCTTTCATATTTGGCTTCACCAATATGTCCACGACAATAAATTCTAGAATATGCATTGCTTAAAATTAATTACAGATAACCTAAGTTGGGTAGCTTGACAGCTTGAAAAATAATTAGAGGATTAAATGAAATTAGAAAGAGTGTTAATTAGTTAAATCAATTAAAAGACTTAAAAGAAAAACCTAAGTTTGAACACCCTTTAGTTTTTGATTTTTAATAAAATTTAAAGCGTTCTTTTATCTAATTTTTTTTCACACACCTAAAATTAGATGAATACTGGATAAATTAAAAATAGAATTGAGTGAAATTAATAAAATCTAAATGGTTTAGTAGAGAAGTAAAAGAGATAGAAGAAAAAGAGGAAGAAAATATCAATTTTATAATTTTGGAGAAATGGAGTTAAACTTTGACCAATAATTATAATAATTAAAAATAAATAAATGGAGTAAGGTAGTCGGCTAATGGAGTTTTCTTCACTAAAATAAATTTATTTAATTTTATTTAAATTAATTTATACATAAAATGAGTTAAATTTATTTTCTTTTTTTTTTTCTTAAATTTTAATGAGTTAAATTCATTTTCTTTTTTTTTTCTTAAATTTTATTTTCCTACAAAATTCTAACTGGACAGTAATTATTATAAATAAACATAATTAGAAGAAAAATTATTATCATCTTCTTCTTCCTCTTCTCTTTGACAAAATTCCACCATAAAAATTTCTCAAAATTTTATTCAATTTATTCTTTATTCAAATCACCTCTCCATTTTCCACAATTTTCATATCTTCATCTTCAAAGTTTCTCTTTTTCAAAATTGTTAGAGATTTAAGGAAAATTTTATTCAAGATTTCAAAAGGTAATATTCTTATTTAGCTCCATAATTTAATTTAATGAGTTTAATTGATAATTTAGAGGTTTAAATGGTAAAATGAAGTTAAATTAGATGCTAATCCTTAAAAATTTTGAATTTTCTATGACTTGATAGAATTTTGGGGTTGCGTTTTCATACTCTTAGAGTTGGAATTTAAAGATTCTTAAAAGATAAAAATTGTATATATACATGTTTAAATTATTTTTCTTTAAGGAAATTTTATTAAATTCTTGCTGTGTTGAGAGATATAGATCACTGAGTAAGACTGACTTGGATTAAAGTTTGTGATGAGAGACCTTACAGAATTTTATAATTTTGAGGACCTTAAGTTCTGATTCAGGAGAAACTCAAATTGAAAAATATTTTTCTATGTCTTAAATAAAATCTTCTGAAAACAAAACAGAAAATGGATATCTATATAGTGAGTTATAAGCAAAATAGTGAGGGGTATTTGGGTAGAAATTGCAGGATAGATTACAGATTTCAAGTATGTCTTGAAAATTCTACTATAAATTGTATAGAGCCTAGAAAAATCTGATTTTTAGAGATGTGAGAACCTCATATATCTAGTTTAAGTAAAAAAAAAAGAATTGAAACAAATAGTTAGATATAACTTGAGATATGAATAAAAGAAATAGGGCTCCAAAAATTAAGAATCAAAGGGTTTTACAAAATTAACTTTAGAATTGTATAATTGAATATTGGTTAGTGATAAAATATACTCCATATATATTATAGCTTCAAGAAGGAAAGAAAAGAAAAAGGAGAGTGAGGAGTCGGATCATCCATTTTGTCTTTACTAGGAGAAGAAGTTACTTCTCCATTTTATATTTTGGAGGTGAGTAACATGTATATATTCTCTTACTTGTGTTTGAACTCAAATTAATTTATTGTGAATACTACCATATTGTTCATTGATGGCCAAGAAATCCTAGTTATACATTATTCATTGTTGCTCCTAAATGAGTGTCAGACCCTAATTGTTCATTTTTTATTCATTTATCCATTTAATTGTTTCATCAATATTCTTTTTCTATTTTGTTATATATTTAATATAATTGATATTGACATCCCTTATAGACTATATACCTATTGAATAACCCTTAAAATTAATTGTAAATTATTATTCATTGTACATGGAACATGGTTTCAAATAACGGTCGCGGTTGCAATCGCGGTCGCGGAAATAACGTAACGGTAACGGTCTATTGCGGCCATAACGTAACAGTAACAGTCTGTCGAGGCGAAATTTTTTCAAAAAAAAATTGAAATGTTTAAAATAAATAAAATTTGAAGTTGTTCTTTAGATATAAGCATAAAAAACTATAATAAGCATAACTGCAATTAAAAAAAACATAAACACCATTGTCTCATACAATTATAATGCATATACACTAGTAACATTACTTTAAATTCATTAGCTAACTTATTATTTATGTAATAAACATACACTCATTGATATAAGTTCATAATAAAATATAAAATAAGAAAATGAGTTTAAAAGATTACATATTTTAATATTATTAGTGCCAAAAA